>CM051500.1:6686868-6887281 GCA_028031935.1 Paedocypris micromegethes | reverse complement strand
TTTTTTTTTTACTTGACCTTTCTGGGTGCCATTTCAGTTTTTCATGTGTGTGACTAAATCTGATACGGCTTCTGACATTGCCTCTTACTGCGTAGTTTCAAAACCTCATGCAGGCAGACACAACTCTTTTGTCCTTTTATTTATTGCATGTCTGTGTTTGTATACGTTCACCAGTCTGAAATGCTGCTTCAACACCAGTCCAACCCGTGTACGGTCAATAAGGCCAAGAAGACCCCTCTGGATCTGGGCTGCGAGTTTGGCCGGCTCAAGGTTAGTTGGACTCTGAGTTGTCACTACATGTTTTGTTTATTGACCTGCTGCCTTCAGTAGAATTAATGTTCACAAGTAAATAGAATAGAATAGTATATTTATTATACTATACCTTTTTTTTAGCAATACTACTCAATTTGGTGCAAGAAAAGGGAGTGAACAATTAAAATTTAAGATGTATACTCAATGAATGAAATAGAATATAGATATAAATATCTAGTATACAATGAAGGCAAAAGTACAACAAATGTTTCAAAAAATATAAATAAAAATAAAACATTTCAGAATATATTACGAGACCTTATTTTATAATAGGACTGTTATATTTTTTAAACAAGAGTAAGATTTAGTTTCATGTAAATGGAGAAAATGATTGCTTTAATTCTCACATATTATTACTACTACTACTACTAGTACTACTACTACTAATAGTAGTTCTACTACTACTAGTAGTACTACTACAATAACTCAGTCAGAAATCAAAAATACACCACACAAATCTTTAGTATTTTATTTTATCAAGTAAAATGTAATATTTTTTCAAGTACAAATAATTGAACATTTCTATGCAAGTAAATATGTTAAGCAAGGGAAGTATGACACCTTTAGTGCTTTTTAAGTTCGTCTATGGTTAAATGCTTGTTATATATGGTTTGTGAAATAGTGCAATATATTTTTTTTTTGTGATTCGTCTTTATATTATTTTACTTTACTTTACAGTCATTTGGCTTTTGGCTAGTCATAATCCAAAGCGACTTACATAAAGAATATTAGGCAAGATTTATTGAAAAATGTGTTAGAAATGTAGTTAGCATTCTAAAATATATTTTTTAGTATTATTTTTCTGGTTGAATGCATAAATAGTTTGCATAGTTTTTTTGTGGTGCCAATTACAATTTCTTTTATGTAATTTTCTATTCTTTTTTTAACTATTCTTACATGGCTTTTAGAGGTAGATAATATACAAAATTTATTCTATAATCCAAGAGATGGAGAAAGATGAAGATGGGGGTTAAAACCAGAGAATGATTAGGGAAAACAAATGGAAAAGGGTTTTCAATTTTTTTTCAGCAAAAACTTGGTTTAAATCGAAACCGAGGATGAAAAATATGACCGTATATAACTAAGCCACTGAATGTGATGATAAAAGGACATTGGGTTCAACTGACAGAAACAGAAACTTGAAAACATGGATCTGTAATTCTGCGAAACTCAGAAACTCTTCTGAAATTGGTATTGTGTGGAACCATGCAGTGCTGATCCTTTTAAAAATAACTTCACTCTTTGAAGCACGAGTGTGAGTTCCATTCTTAAATCCTCAAATTTTTCTCTACTCTAGAAGAAAAATGAAAGCAGAAGTTTGTGATATAACAGGTTTTGTTTACTGCATTACATACTTTGCAGAAAAGGATATTGCTAATCCGGCACAGTCTGATAACAGTCGAATCACAGAGCGAGAAGGTGCCTGACTTTTTCTCTGGAAGTCTAGAGCAAGTTTTACTTCGCCTCAGCCTAGATTTTCTCACCAAACTATTTCTATTTAATCTTTCACCCAAGTCATTTGGAATTATAGAATGCAAATGCTGCAGAGCAGACGGCTGATGGAAGGAGTCTAATTTAGCCGCACACCAGCATGTCAGTTGCTGGGCTGCAGGAGGATTCTGCCTCGGCTGGAAACTGAATTCCATTTGACAGACTCCCAATGCCAGTACAAAGTCATATGCATGGACTGACATCACTGGCTCGTCGCTTGAGCCGGTCCTGTTTTATCAACCGGCAGCGTCAATACAAGGCGACCCAACCTGACACGTTCTAGTCTAAAGAGCCAATGTACTAGAGCAGGGGTGCCCACACATTTTCGGTTTGCGAAATGATCTACCGGCTATAAAAACATAAATTATTTATTTATATATACAGTATACTGTGTATATATAATGTCGGAGTAGTTAGCAGACTTACTTTACAGTTGTGTTTCCTCACACATTCTCCCTGTTTATTTTCAGTTTTTTTAAACTCGACTGGCCCCTGACTCACATCCACTGTTCTAGTGCAGGTAATAAGTGCACGTGACCTCTGTGCCAAACTGCACGAAGCTCCGCTCCGATGCGTGTGTGCACACACACACACACACACACACACACACACACACACACACACACACACACACAGAGACTGCTCATCGGAAACTTTACGATCAATTCGTTGATCCCGATTGACGCAATGGACCCCTGATATAAAGCCATTTTTAGTGTTTTTAGAATGTGGGCTCCGAGTTCGTGTCGGATGGGTTAAATGCAGAGAAAAAATTTCCCCACTGAGGGACTAATAAAGGTTGAATTATTATTATTATTATTCTTTCTTCTCTCCTCAGGTCACCCAGCTGTTGTTGAGCAGTAACATGGTGGTGGCTCTCTTAGAGGGAAACGGCCGAGATAACACACCCCTACATCTTGCGGCCCGCAACGGTCATAAGGAAATTATCAGGTTGGCTTTTCAGCATCAACTGGCATTGGTTTCTAGCTTCTTCTAGATACATTATTGTAACTGGTGAAACCCGTAGACCTGAGATCTGTTCCTAAATCTTGTTACTCCCTTGCCGACTACAAGCATCTGTCACCATCAGACTGTCATAAAACCTCCAAAGTGACCTATTTGGAAAGCGTGACTGTACCACAAAAATAGTGTGACAGTAACATGAACATTTCGTGGAGCTAAGAGATGATAAATAAATAAAAATATTTGAAAGTTATTTTTTTTAAGTTACTTAAAATTCAAAATGATAACACAAAAATATCACACAGTTCTTTATATGATCTTCTTAAAAGGCCTTTGTATAATGTTTGTATACTAATAATTATTTACTTCTGATTAATTGTCATAATTTTCAGTAGTAGTATTTATACTCCAAACTTGAACTCCATTTAAAATATGAATTTGAAAATATGAAAATATGAAAAATCAAGTGATCTGAAAGAGAGTAACAGAGTAATAGTAAAAACAAAAGTACAGTATTTGAAGTTCTAAATAAAGCATGTTCTAAAAATAGTCTAAAGAGCTAACGCTAGCATTACTTATTGTACGAATTAATTATCATACTAAAATCATTATAATTTGTTTGCTTCCTGATATAAAAATTATAGAATATTTTGACTGTATCAATGCCATAGACTGTGGATGATAATAGGTCATCAGATTCAACAAACATAAAAAAAATGAATTGTGTGGAACCTTGTGTTAAATAAAAATAAAAGAAAATGCAATAAAAAATTATCTAATCTAGGTCTAATCTAATCCATCGTTTTAAAAATGTGAGTTTAAATATAAAAATAGGATCTTGATCACAAGCAGTAGAATTTCTTCACAATATTTCTTTTATCACAGTGTTCTGCTGCATGTGTGGATGCGCGTGCTCTCAGACGCAGACATGCATATTTTACAGGGAGATCTTTTAGTTGCATAACTTTTGAATGAACTTGCCGGAATGCGTTATATTGTTTCCCCTGAGTAAAAGCAATCAATGTTGTTCCATCGCCTCCTTGTTGAGAATCCTTCTTTAATGACGAGGAGACTGAGCTTTTTTTTTTCTAGCCAGGATTGCTACCTCATTTCAATCACTTTTCATGCAGTTTTGAGTCGTTTTTATTTACTTTACTTTATTTCTTAAAACTTGGCTGTGAATTAACTGAGAACCAACTGACATTGACAATATCAATCTGATCAACAGGCATCATGAAAGGTCAAACGTGCAGGGTTTTTTTGGTGGAAAAACATGCATTTTTATTTAAAATAATTCTAAATGTATTTGCAGAATCTGTTTACACAAAGAACTTCATAGAAAAGGCACGTCCGCATTAAACTATGCCTTTGAGGTCCGTTTCATGCAACTAGTGGGTCGTCAAGTAGACAGCGAGACGTTCTTTGGCAGGAAGCCTTGTTGACATATTTGTGGAGCAAGTGAGTTCAGGAAGGTGTGGAGTACGAGGGCTGGTTGTAGAGAATCCACACATGCGTTTGTGGGTGTGTGTGCGCATGTGGAGCGTCAGGGACCAGACTGTGATGTTAGCATGCACAGGAATGAGGCCGAATAGGGTTACACCAGCCAGTCAGCTGCTCCACATGCTTCTCGAGTAGTAACCATATATGAAAGTTCACACTGCAGCTCTCCTCTCCACTGCCTTTCTGGAATGTGACATGTAAACACGAAAGACAGACTGAGGTAACAGGAGGCCACGCTGCGCTGCTTTAAATGTGTTAGGCCTTGTTAACTGAAGGAATACAGATAAAAGTTGATGAGTCCGACAGCAAACATTTTTTGGCCAATTTAAGTCGGTGTGCCAGACTTGCTGTGGCGTTCGCAATGCCATGGTTGTAGGTTCGAATCCAAGGTAAACTGTGAATTTGGTTCAAGGTTTGGTTTGCTTGTGGCGCAAATGAGGTTAATTTGGAAAATAGGTAAAAAAATGGAAAAAAAATTATATGGCCAAAATTGACCAATAAAGTTACAATGTAAAAAGTATTTTAGATATTTAAAATGTAGATATTTGGCTGTAAAAATAAATGATGCTAAATTGAATATTGAATTAGACTTTTAAATATTTTTCAAAATGGCAATACAGCAATACATAATAAAAGTCTGAACTTGTAAAAAAAAATATTGAATTTTCATGTAGTTTTATTAGAGATTTAGGATTGAATTTGGGACTTTCTGGCTTATGTGGGTGACTGTTCTTTCCAGAAAAAGAGTAGGTCAGAATACCTAATTTAATGAAATGTATTAGTCTGTGTTAATGAGAAGTAAAATCAAGCTTAGCTGTGTGTTTCTGTGTGTGTTCTGAGCACTAGAGAGGACAGCTTGATTGATGATGTAGGGGCTGTTTTGTTACAGATGGGCTTTAAAGTGTCATGACCTTTGCCCCATTGATGGTGGTCTTGGATTTACTATAGTGATGCTTTGCAGCCCATGTTCATTTTATCTTTAATGTTGACTTGATAGATATGTTTTTGTTAATCTCTGTAGCCAATAATCATTAGGCTTTACTGTGAGGTGCTTTTGCTATTTCAGCTGCGTCTTGACCTCTTTGTGTGTGTGTGTGTGTGTGTGTGTGTGTGTGTGTGTGTGTGTGTGTGTGTGTGTGTGTGAGTGAATATGATGAAAGGTTCAACCTCTTTGTTCAAATAACTGCTTATGTTAAACTAACTTCAGAGCTCATGACGTTTTGTAGAATAATCTCCTAATCTCACAATTAACACCTTATTCAAGTTGGTGTGCTAGTTTAACAAGTTTTTACGTTTTCATACGTTTTCACAAGCTTTTTATTTCCTTTTCATATACTTTTTTCCAACTGCTTTGAATGAGCATAACTTACAGTATTTATAGCCACTGTTCCAGCAGTGTAAAGCAGATGCCTGATTTACTTTGCTGACGAGTGGTTGTTTGGAAAATATTCATTAAAGTCACTCATGATTTCTTTCGTGACTTGTGGATGAGGTGTCTCACGTTTCGCCGTGGTCTGTCTCTCATTTTTAGGCTGCTGCTGAA
This sequence comes from Paedocypris micromegethes, assembly GCA_028031935.1. NCBI lineage: Eukaryota > Metazoa > Chordata > Actinopteri > Cypriniformes > Paedocypris > Paedocypris micromegethes. The sequence goes on along the minus strand of CM051500.1, from coordinate 6,881,472 downwards.
AGCTGGGATTGACATCAACAGAACCACTAAAGTTGGCACGGCTCTGCACGAGGCTGCCCTCTATGGGAAAACTGAAGTAGTGAAGTTATTACTGGACGTAAGTGGACACACACCCACACAATCACATCCTTGCTAACAAAAATTTCCATTCAGTTACCATTTAGTATAGCAAAACGAGGTGAATGTGTTATGTCTGCATAAGTGACTATTAAACTCCATCTTTTACTTTGCTACACAGGCTGGGATTGATGCGAACATCCGCAGCACCTACGGTCAAACTGCCCTGGACATTGTGAATCAGTTCACCACTTCACATGCCAGCAAAGAAATCAAGCAGCTACTTAGAGGTACCTTATCAATTTTTTCTCGTTTTGTGCTTTCTTTACTTTTGTCTGAATTATTTGATGGAAATTATAGTCTAGCATTACAAGCAAACTTGTCTACTTAATCGGACAAGACGGTTATTAGGACCCAAAGGGTCCAGTCTCGAATTTCTGGAATCTGTTATATACATATATAAAGTATATTAACTAATAAATGGTTTGTCATTGAAGATACTGTGTGTTTGCGTGTTTGAATTTTTTTTCCTCCTTCCATTTCAATTTCATCTTGTTTTATTTGATGTTCCAGTTAATATGATTAGACTTTGAGCCTTTATTGGTCTGAGATTTGCCGGAAGGCAGACAATGGTTAATCTGACTCGCGTTTAGTGTGTTTTCACAGCCATAACCTGTTTGACAGCTCTTGATGAAAAGCTGCGTTACATAACATATTGCTTAGTGCCTGGAGATTCAGCTAAAAGTTTTGTTTGTCTGTCTGGGGTGATTCAGGCTTGTCTATAGCTGTACACCTCTACAATCCCTCCTGTAATCCAGCAGCGTGTTGTCTTTGAAGTGTGCACTTTGATAGAAGGACAGAAGAGGCTAAAGCATCTGTGTTTGAAGTTTACCAGCTCTGTTTGGAGCTCAGCATTATCATTAAACTTCCAGGAAGCGTGCAGAGTATTTAAACTCAACACCTCATCTTTACCGTTGACTTTCATGCTTTTCATTCACTAATTCTATTTGGCATTTGAGCTGTTTAGTAGTGATCATAATGTTCCTTCAACTGGGAAATCCAATAGTCTGGTTGGTTTTCGATTCCTCATCCGTTGTTTTTCTCCCGGTTCCATCAGATGCCAGCGGAGCCATGCAGGTGAGAGCTCTGAAGGACCACTGGAATCTCCACGATCCCACTGCTCTTAATATCCGGGCCGGAGATATCATTATGGTATGTTTGATTATAAGCAAAGAGGATGTTTCAACTTACTGTGGCGATTAAATTCACGGTTTGATTCTGTATGAAGCGCATGTTATGTAAAGCACCTGGTTTGCACATTCGCTCGGCTGCAAACTTAGAAAATTGCTGAAGTGTGCTCGAATCAAAGTGCATAAAGCATAAAAGGAAAAACCACTCTCATACTTCTGCATTTTTTGTCTTATACTTATGCACAATCCTTTCATTCAAAACCACTCACCTACTTCTGCATTTTTTGTCTTCATATACACGATCCTTTATTCAAAGTCTGTTTATTTTTTTTTATATTGATGTTTTTTATTTATTCAATTTGCCTTTTATTTAGAAATGCTTTTCTCATCACCTTGTGGAAATTCAGTTTTGTTCCATGCACTCAATCTTCGATTAGGACAAAAAATGAATATGGTTCACTTAAAAACAAAAATAGTTGTCATGTTAACAAATTACAATATACAAACATACATAATATACAGTGTATATACAGTACCGTATATACAATTTTAACAGCATAAGTAGTCTAAAAGGTGGCCTCCACCAGTTTCTGATTGTATTTGCTCTCAACATACCTGGTGGTGAGTTGGAAAATTATACCAGATTATTATAAATTGGTGTTATTGTTTTTAATTAAAATTGATCTTAAAATGGATTGCTTTTAATTTATAGGTCCAGTTTTTTCCTCATTTCACTAATTGCTGTATGGACACACAAAGTTGTAGACAAAGTAATAATTTTTTATCCAAGTAGCCAATTTCTGAGCAGAAAACCAGTCGTTTTCTAATAAACTTATTTCAATTCACAAATGAATTTCAGAATGTCACATTACATCAGAGAGCATGCCTGTAACTTGTACAGTGATGTTCTGAACTTAAGAACCACATGTGAATGAGCCAGAGAAGACCGTAATTTGATGTTCCAGACAGTAAATGTGTTTGCGTGCCGTGGCAGGTTCCAGCCAATCAACTTCTGAGTTCTGACTGGAATGAAACGTGGCTGATGTTGTTGTCCTCAAGTCGACTTCAGAACAACGTGCTTTAACAAACCATTTAAAGGCTTGTTTACGTTCTGTGCGTTGCTATCGAGCGATGCCCGAGGCTGGGTTCACACCTTGCTGTTCAGATCGCTTTAGGCTGCCATTTTTACTGTCACGGAAAACAGGCCTGTAGACGTAGCACAGACGTTTAGACTTCACAAAGCAGCTTTGGCAGTGCTTTTTAATGAGTTTGATCCACACAGTGTAGCATCAGCTTGTTGCTCTTTCATATACATGATATTTCCAGACTTCCTTTGAACATGCAATAGTTTGCTTGTCAAATGCCATGTCTTTCCTCTCTGCCACATGAGGAATGCCCGGCGGAATTTACAGCACGGACCGGCCACTGGAAGCTGTCACAGGCCGGATCACAAGGTTCAGCAAAAGACGTTTCGATGCTTATTTAGAACGAGATGTCATTGAGGACATTGGGTTTTAAATAGTGTGGAGTCCAGAAACGGAATGTGACTCATGTAATTTGCTTCTGATGTAGTAGGGGAATAAAATATCTCGTTGGCTGATTATACTTTTCATTGGATTATAAGACAATATTATGACACGTTCTTGATTTTGAAGAGTTGTTGAATCTCGTCTGGTTGTGTTTCAGGTTCTAGAGCAGCATGTGGACGGACGATGGAAGGGACACATCCATGACAGTCAGAGAGGAACCGACCGTGTGGGATTCTTCCCGCCCTCAATCGTGGAAGTCATTAGCCGCAGATCAGGTATTCATTTCTCTTGTTGATTTATAAACGATTTATCTTTTATACAACTTGTATTGGTTACAATTGGGATGGGATTATGACACTGACAAACCTTTCGTTGCTTTTCAAGAAAAGTAATGAAAGTCAATGCTGTTCTCGGTTTAACAATAGTCACATTTACTACAAACGTGCTGTAGTATACTATACGTACAATAATAAAAAATACGTTATATTACAAAAAAGTATTGTTTTATATTGTTGTTTAATTCTTCCTTTTAGGTACTGTTTAAAATTCCTTGATGGACAGATGGGTAAACTAAAGTTGTTTTTTTTAAGCGCTTCATAAATAAAGACAGATTGAGTAAAATTGATGGAACGGTTTAGTGATTTGCTTTTTGAATTTTTATTGTGGTTTTTATGCAAAGTATAGTTCAGGTTTGAATTTTAGTTCAACATCCCAATGTGAATGTATCAGCATGTGAGTGTGTATTAATTCATTTTCAAATATCATCCAAATTATCTACTTATTGCATTTGTTATATTTTTTATTGTACATTCCCCGTTGTGCAATGAGGTGTATTTTATCTTGTTTGGAATTTGAACAATTTTCAGCTTGATCGATGATTTCAAAGTAAGTCACTAACAAATTACATGAACTAAACTGGAGCATTATTTTTGTACAATCGATCATTTTTGCCGAATCACCAATTCTTGGAATTCCACATGTACTTTTACTCAAACGTTTTAAATTCCACTGCATGCCTTGTCTGTTTAATGTGGTGCAGTGCTGCTAGATTCTTGTGGACACGCAGTTCATTGATAAAGACACGCTAATGAGATTAACAGGGGCATATTGAAGCCGGTCAGATCAGCTTTACTGCCCCGTGCCTGCGTGAACGTTGGAGCCAGCCTTAGATTGCTATAGGGGCTGAGCAGAAAATCCTTCCTTGAAATGAGTCTGGTATTTATTTTTCCAATGCGAAAGCGCAAGCACAGCGTCAGACTCAGCACTCTGTCGTGTCACGCCGTCAACATGCAGAAAATTAGCCTGCGCTTTGAGCTTCTGCCGCAGATTCTGCTGAAGAGATGATGATGGAGGCAAACTAAGAACCGTAGACTTTATTCCAAAGTGTCCAGTTCTCACAAACGATCCTCCTTAACGTGGACTGTTCATCTTTATTTTTCGTTTTAAGTACACTACCGTTCAAAGGTTTGGCGTCACCTAGACAATTTTGTGTGTTCCATGAGAAGTCACACTTTATTTCCTAAGAATAAGAATAGACTGTCGAGTTTCACATGAATGTTTTCCATTTCTAGCCATTTTGAGCGTTTGATTGAGCCCACAAATGTGATGCTCCAGATGCTCAAAGGCTCAAAAATGCTCAAAAAAGCTTCTTTAACCAGCTAAACCGTTATCAGCAGTGCTAACATGATCAAACAAGGTTTTCCCATCATTTAATTATTCGTATGACACAATTAGCAAACACATTAAAACACTGCACTGTCAATTGCTGGAAATGGGCCTCTATACACTTATGTAGATGCTGTATTGCACAACTAAAACAGACATTTTCAGCTAGAATAGTTATATACCACATTAGCAATGGATAGAGTGTGTTTCTGATTAGTTTAAAATTATTTTCATCGTCAAAAGCAGTGCTTTTCTTTCCAAAGTAAGATTTTCTATTGAAAAATTTCAAAGTGACCCCAAACTTTTGAACGGTAGTGTAGCTGTGTAGTTGTGGTTGCGATCCAGATGTTGTGTGTTTAAATTGCTGCATGTCTTTTATTTATTTATTTAAATTGTAAATCATGTGGTGGTGTTTTTATTTGTCCAGTGTCTCATGTGTTTCCGTGTTGTGTCTCTAGGGGGCGTTCTTTCCCGGCAGGCCTCCCTTCCCATCCAGAGACATCACATTCTGTCCAGAGCACTGCCCCCATACAGTCCTCATCACACCTCTCACACTGACGACTCCTACACCTTATACTCATCCACACGTCCTGCACTGCCGCACCACAACGGCCTGGCTCAGCACACAGGTAGTGTGAGACCATCCGTGCCAGCACAGCAACAACAAACACCCACTTGCCACATCAGTCAAGTCAGGGAGTGTTAGGGTCAAAGGTCAGGTTGAAGAAGCAGGACAAATTGAGATTCTGAGACGGTCGGTCTGCCTCCTTAAATTCATGCATTCTAACCTCGGTTAACCCCTTACTAGCCACCACTGTTCAGCAGCAGTACATTGACATACAAGGTCTCGTCTAAACCTCATCAAAGCTTAATTTGAATGGGTTGGGTTATATATACAAATATTTATAAAATATATTTATTTATAAAAAAAATCACATTTAATTTTATTTACTGCTATATATATTTTTTATTTTTCATTACATTAATACTGTATTTTTATTTCCAACTGCTCTGCCTCTTTGCTTTTAAACTTTTTTCAACCAATTGAATTTTGACCTCTTTTCCCAGGCAGGCATGAAGGCCTTTTGTATTCAGACATGTTATATTATTATATAGACCAGTTATATTTGCTTTTAAAAGAAGCGTGGAGTTCTTGTAATGCTATAAGTAGTTAGAACTACCTTGAGAGGTACTCTAGGTAGTTCTAACCAGTGAGTAAAGCATTATTGCTGTGATAGTGATGTGACGTCTGCATACATACAATTTAAGACAAAATTATTCCCCGTAAAAAGTAATTGTTTTAAAGTATTTCAAAAGTGATTTTAAACTGAGCAGAGAACAAAAATAACTAGAATGTCTAATTAAGATGTGTTATTTGTAATTTTTTTGCTCCGTTTAAAAGCACTTTTGAAAATGGTTTAAAACAATGAATATTTTGTTGGAGGGGCTAATGATTTTGTTCTCAACCGTATGTGTGTGTGTGTGTGTGTGTGTGTACATAAATGTATATTTTACATATATGGAAATTGTGTGTCTGAGTAGTATAGTCTACACACAGAATTTATTCACCTGTGAAATCAAGAAACATTATACTCCATGGTTGAGGAACAAAGTGGTTTTTAAAATCCATTAAGGCTTTTTGGAAACCATCGCTAAATTCGTTGTCAAAAATGTTTTTTAACATTGGAAGAAGTGAAAGAGCTGGAGCTGAAACGCTTTTTCTCGCTTCAGTCGCTCCGTGACGCGCCTGTCTCTTTTTTTTTTACAGAGAATTATTTAATTTGAATTCATACGTGAAACTCAAGGTGGTCTGCGGTTTGCCCAGATGTCCAGTTTTACCTACATTTGGCCTTTTTTTTGTAGTATTTCTGAAGGTTTTTTTTTTTGGTTAAATACTTTCGGATACCAAACAATTGTTGACTTCATAGACTGAATATATCTGTGCCTAAAGACCCTCCGAGCCCCCTACGCAGCGTTTAAAGTGTTTGTGCTTGCTAGGTGAGCTTCCCGACAGCTCTCGTTTCCCGTTTAAGCCAACTAGTCCAAATCAGCCAGAGGATATCTGGATCCTCAGGACCTCTCTTGATGGTAAGAGAGTTTCCCCTTCCCATAGACCCTCACCAGCCAAAGCCCCAAAATCCTGCACACCTGCCACAGCCTAACTGCTTCCCAGGGCTGTTTGCCCTGTAACTGTCTGGCGTCGTCTGTCTTCACGTATTTCACACTAGTTCTCCGCTCCTTTGTTTTCTTCAGAGTCCTCTCGGGTTTGAAGGTCATAGTTTTGCGCTTCGCTCCTCGTGGTGTTTAGCTTTGCCGTTGTCTCATCCTGTTTGTCCTTGTTGAGCAGGCGACAGGAACAGTGTTGGAAGTGCGGGCAGCATGGGCAGCAGTCGCAGTGCTGGAAGTGGACAAAGCTCCGAGGGAAACCTTTCACACAACGGCCATCATCAGTCACAGGCCGCCGTGCTGGACACTAAGGTGGGCTTGCTTGGACTCATAGAGCGTCTCCCTCAAGCGGTTTATGTGTCTAGCAAAAGCAGACTTCTGATTTTGCTGGTGTGCGGAGTGCAAGCTTAAGAAGTGTTGAGAAAAATGTGTGATTATGTGAGCTTTAGAGCTCTACTGGTGTCAAGAGACTGAAGCTGGGGAGCAATCTCTGTGTAAAAGTGTGATGCAAACACTCACAGACACGCCTGTGAGCGTAAAACAAAACAATGTGTAAAAATAGGTCCTTATTTCATATAATAAATAATTAAATTGGTTTTATTGTTGTTATTGCCATGTGTGGTGAAACTGTTGTAAAAGTGATTCAAAATGCTGAATTACTCTGCGTTAGACCATTTGTAACATAGACATTTTAATGACTTTAATGACTGAAGACTGTCTAAATGTATATGAAAAATAGATCTATACAAGTTACATTTTGATGCACATTTTAGAATCCATTTTCAATTTCAACTCAAAATCAAAATCTAATTTTATATATTAATAAATATAAATGACTTTTTCGATATTATTGAAAGACAGTTGTGTCAGTGTGTTTGTCATGTAATTGTACCGATATTTACCATTAGCATTTACGTGTTCACAAAATGGGTTTTTATCATTTTTTCGAGGGCAGCTGGCTCCCCCTGCTGGAGAAAGTATGGAACAGCGCTCTCAGGCCCCTGTTCATGCAAAACTCACAGACTCAGGTTAGACTTTTCTACAACTTGATTACAAATTGATTCTCGTGGTTATAAGCTTTAGTCATAATAATGTTTATTAATGCATTTATAAGTGCATAAATAATGCATATGTTTTACTGAAGCTTTGGTAAGTATAGAGGTTATGTCTGTTGTGTAATATCCCCGAGTGTGTCCGCATGTTGAGTCTCGCCCTGCGAACACAAAGAAAATGTTATTCCCCTAAGAAATGTTTTATAGTCCTTTATTCCTTAGCCAGTTTTTTTTTTAACCTTCCTGAGAATCCCAGAAAAAAAGGTCTTAGACAATCAAGGCAGCCTACAATATCTCCTCAATTTTACGTAAGCACAAACAGTGCTGTGTCAGGTTTCAGCTGGAGGAAGGAATGCAGCGACCAAGACAAAGTAGTGTGTAAGTCAGATATTCAGAGCAGAAGAGAAGACAGAATGTGGGAGAGATTGTCCGTGAAAGGAACACAAAAGCTTGTATATGCAGGACTCTCGGCTTGAGGAGGTTCACAGAAGAAGTCTGAGGTCGAATAACATTTTTAATGAAGGTACGTCAAACAAAAAGGTATTAAATTCTGTATACTGCTTCAGGGAGATACAGGAGATGTTTTATAACGCTTGAGTGTGGCGTGTGGTGATCAAATTAATTAAACTGTTTTTTTTTTACTTAAAACATTTTTAAACATCTCCAAAAACGTTCAGTTTTCAGCATTGCGTCGTTCATCAGTCCAAGATTTCTATTTGTTGTCAGCCGATTATGGTTTATGACATGTCAGTTTCTCATTTGAACACACACACACACGGACAATAACTCATGAAAAGTGCCTGGGGTCTTCAGTCTTCTCCAGATGTCTGTGTTTGCGCCGTTGTGGAATGTGAAGAATAATCATGATTTAAAGCGTCCCTGCAGGTTATTAGAACGCATATAGGCTATAAGTCTGCAGAGAAAGTGGAGTTAACGGTAACGTGTTAGAGTCGCTGCTGATGGATTTGTCAGAACCGCTGACCACAGAGTTAATGTGTGTTTTAGGTGTTCTAGGACATCGGATGCTTCCCAACAGCTTCAGATCTGGGGAGCGTGTCGTCTATTCGCAACAGCTTCTGAACGGCAAGGTGTGAGCAACATGCACAACCTAACTATTAACAGAGTAATAAATAATCCACGTAATGTTTGCTACACTTCATTGTCATGCTTTACTTTTAACTTTTTTATTGTTTTAAAAGGGTCTCTGAAGGGAACTGTAATATTCAAAATGTATACCGTGTAATGTGACATTTTTGATCAGTTCTGTAGGTGTTGCTCAACATCTTAGTTGTGCTCAAAGTGATTTGCTCTAAATATTTTAACTTATCACTAACAGTTTAGGACTTTGGAGTAAGAGTTTAAAGGGTCAAACAATTTTAGTGCATCTCAAAAGTACATTCTCACTCCAATTCTTACTTCAATTACAATTGTATTTTGTTTTAATACTCTTGGTGTTGCTCTAAAGTGATTTCACACTGTTACTTTGAAGCGAGTTTTACACTCTTTGATACTCTAAGTGATCAAATTTGAGGGTTAATTTGTTCATTTGAATTTGTTAGTTCATAGTGATTTAACACTCCAAAATGTTTTAAGTCAAAGTGATTTAGTGTAGTAGTTAGTATTGGGGAAGCAGTTCATTTGAGTGTTGTGACTACTGAAAAGCCAAAATTGTATTTATTTAAAATACATTTAATACAAACTAAATGCTTTATTGTTTAGTCTGGTGAATGCATATCGAGGGCAAAATATTTAGAGAATATATATTTAAAATTGTTGGATCAAAGGAGTATTGGGTGAAACACCTTTTTTGTTTTCTGATTAGCCATTGTTGTAATCAAGACATGTTACATTTTCACAATTTAATAAAAGTTTAACGTTTCATTGTAAACTTCAATAAAGTCAGTTTTAGAACGAACTGCAGTATATTTAAAGTATTGAACAACTATCATACAGGCAGAACCACATGTTCACCGTACATGGGGCTACCCTCCAAATCCAATTGTTCAGTAGAGTTTGATAGATTATTCCCAGCAAGAGGGCAAGAATCAAACAACCTGCATGCTTGAATAAATCTGACCCTTTGTGCTGCATTGCATAAAGCTCCGTGATCTCTGTGTCAGGATGCTGAGGCGATTTACCAGTGGCTGGGTGATTTTCAGCTTGAGCACTATACTTCTAATTTCCTCACGGCTGGCTATGATGTGCCCACTATCAGCAGAATGACCCCTGAGGTGAGCTTTCTTTTTGTCTTTCGGCGTTAGGACACAAAGGTCCCTTTAATGTCTTTATGCCTTTCCCACACAACTCATTGATATTCACCACCATGCATGACGACATGCAATCAGACCAAGTGTTATTTTGTTATGATTTTTAGGATCTCACCGCAATTGGGGTTACAAAGCCTGGCCACCGCAAGAAGATCTCCATGGAGATCAGCAAGCTGAATGTCCCCGAGTGGTTGCCAGATTACATTCCAGTAATTCATTGCTGTATTTTCGGGGTCAAATGTAGCCATTAATTTCACTAACCTTCACACCTTTGACAAGAAGATAAACTTTGCCTTCTGTGACACCCGGTGAATAGTAACATATACCTTGTCTATTCCAGTCTGATATTGGCAAATGGCTCGGTGCTATTGGACTGCCACAGTATCAGAAAAAACTGGCGGAAAACGGCTACGACTCCATCAGCATCGTGCAGGACATCACGTGGGAAGACCTCCAGGAGATTGGCATCACTAAACTTGGTATTATTTTCTTGGCTTTACTTTGAAGCGTTGCTGTTGTAGACGTCTCCCCTCATGATGCTGCATCTCATGTCGACTGATGTGTTGTTCATCTACAGGCCACCAGAAGAAGATGATGCTTGCTGTCAAGAAGCTTATAGATGTTCACAAGGCTCGAAAGACCCAGGCTGAAGGGCAGGCGATGCTACGGCGCAAGAGAGCCCCTCCTGCCCTGGAGCTGGTGGCCATCGAGCACCACGACACCTCAGATTGTCCAGCCTCTCCACTCTCGCCAAAGATGCTCACCTTTCAAGACAGTGAGCTGAGTGCGGAACTGCAGCATGCCATGGCTCGAAGCGAGTACACGGGGGGCGAGGGCCTCTGCTTGAGTGGAACAGCCATGCGTCTTTCTCAAGAGAGCATCGGCACACGCTCGGGAGGGTCAGGACGATCTCAAGAACGTCCCACGGCATCTGTGACACCCCACAGCCGCTCACAGGAGAGCCTGGGAAATGTGGACAAAGATATGCCTGCAACTCCAGAGTCTCAGGACAGAAACCACTCATCACCTGCTAAAATGGCGCCGGTCTTACCCCTGCAGTCACATTCACCCTCGTCTGGAAGTCCAGGACGGACGCCACCCGTAATGACGAGTAAGATCACACGCTTTCAATATCCACCTGCTTACACCAACCCTCCAGACTCTCAGCCTCACCGCAGCTCTCTGCATGGGTCACCTCTTCAGAGGGGCTTCAGCTATCTCCATCATCAGACCTGTAATGCCAATATGGTGAGCTCAACTCTAAACCGGGTTCCACAGCCCAACGGAGATGCATCCAGGTACAAAAAGCGCACTCAGAGTCTTTCACGCTACGCTATGTCAGATGGAGAGAATGAAGATGATGTTTCTCTACCTGAAACGTCGGCTCACCTGGCGTCATACGCCACCCTTACACGCAAACCTGGTCGATGCCAGCCATCTTATGCGTCTGGCGAGCACCACGTTGGACGGAGCCATTCGTTTGCCATACGTGCTAAGAGAAAAGGTCCTCCTCCTCCCCCTCCTAAGCGATTAAGTTCTGCTCAATCCATAAGTAGTGGTGGCGTTGAGACAGAGAGTGCCGGTACCGTCCGAAGCATTACTGCCAGACTGGAGAGCAACAGTGGAAGTCCAAAGAAAACTGGCAACAGTCCTGGTTTAAGCTCCGTCTCTCCGACCAACCCGCTTGCATCAATGGGACACCGTAGGAGAACTATAAGCGAATCTTCCATGTATGAAAGGAATCAAAGCCTAGAACAGCATGTCGAAGAAAACGCTGGGCTTTTACGAAACCAGCAATATGGTGCGCCCTGCTTTCAGAGGAGCTCTCAGGACAGCTTGCCTTTTGCAGAGGAGGGGAAAGTTACCATCAAGCAACGGACCAAAGTAGCAGCTCCAAAGTATGAGTCTGAGAGTGATATTGAAATTCAAAACTCGGTACAATCCATTAAATCGACCTCTGATGTGGCAGATTTTAACCTAATGGAATCAGACACTGTTAAAAGGAGACACAAACCAAAGGAACTTCTGACAAAAGGTCACTGCATAATCTCGGAAACGGTAAACGAGAAGCCCCAGGAGAGCGAGATGCTGCACATGCAGAACAGTGGGTTGAGAACCGTTTCTCTGAATCCAGTCTCTCCGCACAAACCTGCCACCCCTTCCAAACCCACACGCCATTCTACTGCTGCTATCTCAGGTACAGTACGGCGAAGTGAGGGAAAAAAAAACAACTTTTTTTCTGATACAGTACAACCCTGTCTTGTTTTGAATTATGCAGTTTGGCTTTATCACTGATTTTTCTAAGTGAAGTTTACGATGCAAAATTTTCATTAAATTTATTGGTTTGGCCATAAATGTCCAGTCAGTTTCACTCTGACAGTCACCGTCTCTCAAAGACTTTTTAGAATAGAATAGAATAGAATAGAATAGAATAGAATGACATTATTGTCACTGTATCACAGGGATACAGTGTTTTTTGCACTCTGGTGCAAGAAGAAAGATGAGATAATGGTAAAATATACACAATGCATAACCGATATAAATAACTACAATATATTAAAATATGGTCCAAAATTTAGAAGGCAAGACACAGTTTAAATATAACGCAAGATACGAGAACAAGAACACAAGGAAAATGCAAATGACAGAATCGTGCAAAGGCAAATATACGTAAGCAGTCTGACTTGTCTGGTAGATTTCTAGTCTTGTGTTCTTTTAAGCCATACATTGTGTACAGTTTTTTTTTGTAAGAATTAAGTGGTTTGCAAGTGGATTTGGAGTGGATTTTATATGTATACCACTTATAAAAAAAAAAAAAAAATGGGGATTTACTGCTTATAAAAAAATTAATAAAAGCATGCTTGTTATTTTGCCACTTTATTTTACTTTAATTAAAACATTTTACCTAATCTTGAAGAAACGTTTTCTCATTTTTGTGTATCGCTCTGCTTTATGTAGTTGAAATGACAATAAAATCTTCTTTGACTTGACTTGACTAAACGTACAATAACGTGATTATAATGTATCATTGTGTCATTATGCTGCATGTTTTCCTTTTGTTGCAACAATTCATAATTGGTCATGTTTTAAATGTCTCAAAATTACTGATATTCTCTTGTGTATAAAAGAAAAATGCCTAATTACAACTCACACCAAATAATTAATATGTCATCAAATATAGACATATCTAAATTAATAATAGTTTTGTTTTTCCGATGCATTTTTTCAGGAGTGGCGGTCGGTGACCTGCAGAGCAGATCCTTTGGTTCTTCCTCTCCATGCCGTTCTCTGGATCTGTGTTTACCAAGTAAAGCAGCTCAAGGAAAGTCGTTGTTCGCAGGGAAGCTACAATCCACCACAGAGGGCCAGAACGTCCTGGTACACAAGCGACTAGAGCAAACCAACACGTCTTTAGAGGCAGCACTTAAAGATGTGGAGAAGCTGGCACAGGAGAATCCAGCAGACAGGTATCACACGTCACTTACCAACCATGACGAAAGTAATGGATCAATCAGTTATGGTCAGTAAGAGGAGAATTAAAATGTGAATTTCGTGTCACTTGTCATCCGAGAAACTTGTGAAGTAATCTAGTGTCGTTTCCCGCCTGCCATTGTTTGGCTGGAAATGATCATTGACGTCTTCATCTCACAGAAAGCGGCAGATGGCGTCTAAATGACTTGGACGTTTATTTGATGTCCTGCTTATTTTATTAAAGCAAATCCACCGGTCAATCTTTCCTCATTGGACATCACTTTGCATGTTTACCAGATTTAACACATTGCGTAACATATTGTGAAACTCATACTATACTTGGACAATTTCCATTTAACTGTAGGGATGCCAGTGTGAGATTAAAGATATCTTAATTTATGATTTAGTTAAGGTGTAATATAAGAAAAAAAAAAACAATACTGGAATGCTTTTTTTCTTGGTGTAAATGATTTGAATTCTTTTTTTTTTTTCCAGATGCGTTAATACGGTGAAGTCTGCCGGAAATATTCTTGATGACATTGGGAACATGTTTGATGACCTTGCTGACCAGCTTGATGCCATGTTGGATTGATGTAATTCCTGTCTCATTTGCTTGGGCCTTTACAGACACTTTTTAAAAATATTTAACACTGTGTTCAGTTCGGAGACAATCAAAACTTCTCAATTTGTTTACAGTCCACCAATTTTTGGACCTGTTGATATGGTTTGGCCTTAGCAATTTGACTAAAATTCTTCCTGTCATGTGCTTTGTGTCTAGTTTTTCCTAGAAATGAGAGCTGTTGCGTATTGCTTTTGAGGTTTTTTCTAAACATCTGAAGCAAGTCACATTGCCTTTTGTATCAGAAGCACTTACTGTACTGAAAGTGCTCAAACGGAGATACTTTAATTTCCTGTTGTGAGAAGGCAGAGACTCTGGAGTTAAGAGCCTCTTTTAGATGTTTAGTGTAACTCGAGGTAAAATACAACCTGAGCACTGCTTTAAACTAGAATTGCTTGCGTTGAATACGCCGTCTTTTGTCACTTTTAAACGAGCAATAATACATAAAAACGAACAACCAGAAAATAAGTACAAAACATGATGCTAGTGCAGATCAGTGAAATATTTTCAATAACATAAAACCTCATGGACCAAGTTTGACTGTAATAGGACTCTACATTTTATCTCCATGTGAACTGGTTCAATTATCAGATGCGTGTTGCTTGCACAGTACATTTTTAACGGCAAGTTTTGCATCTCCAAACAGCAATATTACTGCAAGTAAAGAAAGTCTTTTGTATCTAAAAAATATAGCTTACGTATATTTTGACTACAATAGTGTTTTAAGAAAGAAAAATAATGCACATCCCTAATACAATCATATCCTTTATATATTTTTATATCAGAATGCTAATTTATTGTTGTTTTGACATTGTGACATTGTGGGGAAATCCTCGGGAAGTCTTTCAAAGAATTACATTTCTACTCTCAGCTTGACCAAAAGTTTTAATAGACCAGAACAGAACACCAAAATACAGATTGGGATGGGGAACGGGACAATGAACTGTAGGGATGGAACACGATTGGCTTCAGTTGCCCCGTCTGTGCACTTTTCTCTTGCATTTCCTGTTATGTGTGTGTGTCTTTAATGTGTGATGTTTACTAGTACTCGTTTATTCTGCATGTGCTGTACACTGGTTCTTTTACAATACTTGACTGAAACGGACTCTAATGGTCTCGTGTAACCCACTGGTTCACAATACATGTGTAAATACTGTGACTGCGAAGACCGAGTTTTTGCATGGTTTTTTTTTATGTCTGAAATAGTTTTTTGTAATAAATGACATATTGATATGCATTTTGTGGCGTCAAATTTTTCTGCACTGTAAAATTTTATATGATGTTTCTCTGCATTGTAAATTTGAATTCCTTACCCATGGGAAAATACACAAGCAATGTGAATTATGACAGCTGTATTAGCTATCAGCTGCTGTATGATATCTAAATGTACAGATTAAAACCACATCGTTTTAGTAGTGTAGTAATAATTACCTAATGAACAGAAATCTATGAATTCGTTGACCTTTGACCTACAGTACCTTGATATGTGGCATTGGCTCTCAATTAGCTCTCTGGACTTGGCCAAATCGATTTTAGATATACGGCAAAGCACATCCACAGTAGGGGAATCCAGAGCAAACCAGATATGGAGAGCGAGAGGTGGGAGAAAGTCTTTATCAGTAGACCCATCGATGCTGACAGCTGGTGTAGTCGCACAGCTCTTCCGGAGGAAACCAGAGGTTGATCTCAGCGTTGGCACTTTCCACAGAGTCGCTGCCGTGGATGATGTTCCTGCAGAATTCAAGCAGTGCAGATAATCCAACTGCGTTTTCTCAACTATTATGCCATTTAAAAGCAGCGTGCTTTGCTTTTAAATAGACACTGTGTTAATAAACAGGACAGAACATCTTAATTTAGAATCGTACCGGCCAACTTGAACACAGAAGTCACCTCGGATAGTTCCTGGCTTGGAGTCAATGGGATTAGTCTCGCCAAGCATTACTCTGCCAGTTTTTATAACGTTAAATCCTTCCCAGACCTGAAATATGAAATCACACAAGACAGGAACTGTTGGAAATGTTACTTGAAATGTTTGAAGAGATTTTTTCTTAAAAGTCAGGCACATCCGTATTAAATCTCAAGTGTCAATCAAGGTCACATCGTGGTAACGCTACAAATAGATTTACCATGGCAACCACAGGGCCAGAGGACATGTAACTGACCAGCCCGGGAAAGAATGGCCGATCCTGTAGGTCACTGTAGTGTTCTCTGAGAAGATCCTCACTAGCCTGTGTGAAAAACAGCCATGAAATCACACACTTGGTTGATGACATCTTCAATGACCAATGGAATGTTCCCAAAGACGGCAAAGAAATCAGTGAAATAACGAAATCTTTTTACCTGAATTAACTTCATGGCAACTAATTTGAAGCCTTTCTGCTCAAAGCGCTTGATGATTTCTCCCACAAGTCCTCTCTGCACGCCATCTGGCTTGATGGCGATGAAGGTGCGCTCTTCGTTTCCGGACATTGCTCTGAAAAGCCAAGAAACACCTTGGGACCCGAAAACAAATAGAAATTTCGTAATGGAGTTCCAAACCTACGTCCTATTTTTGGCACACAAGGCCGAGGATGTGCATGGGGGTCCCTGTGCTGAAACCCCTGACCCCATCACTAATTACATTTCAGATGACAGTGGGAGATCTTTCTCTTTCTTAACTCGTCCTGACAGCTTAGTGTAGACTGACAGCTTAACCTGTGTCTGGTGATCTGACCCGATCACCGTCCTCAAGGCTTCCTGTTCCCAGCACGTCATCTAATTACATTTCCATTACAAAATGTTGTAGTAACGAAACGGCTTTGAACACGGAATCTATATCATTACAGCCACTAACTATCCAAGTGGTTTCTGGCATCAGAGTCTTACGCTGATGAAACCTCACAGGTAAGCTCAGCTTGACCTAACCTAACACTGCGGTGCCGCGTTTCACTGCCAAGTCAAAGACTTTGTTCAAATTGAAAGAAAAAAAACAGTACAACTATTGAAAAAAAGCATATTTCTTACGTTGTGTGATGACTGTCGGCGACTGTTGGTTGCTCATCCGTGTTCTCACTAATCCACAATCGGCGGCGGAACAGTAAGAGCTTTAAGTGGGTGGGTGGAGTCTGAGTCTGGTACGCTCACATGCATATGTATTTATTCATATTTACCCACTTGCACACAAATAGACACATACACATGTATACAGTACATACATAAGTATAAACAACTATTGGTTGATTTAGAACCAAGAGCTACTAAACTACAGGAAAATCTTGCTAAACAAATACACAAAACATCAATTTCAAATTAGCATTAGGACATTTTTTTTGACGTTAGTTTTGTGTTTGAAGGCATGTTGAAATATATATTGTGTCTTTACAGCACACCCTCATCTTATATGGAATCGTATGTATACCTATATACAGACTGAGTTGTTAAATAAATATAAAACGATAAAATGAGAAAGGTTGAAACAATCATGCACCAACACAAATGCGTACTATGTATTATGCGTACCAACATTGAGTATTTGCATCATCCTCTGCTGTGGTTTTGCAACCCTAGCCTCACAGCAAAGTGCGTGAGAGAATCAGAAAGTAAGAGCACTCAATGCGATTTAACCAGCGGCCAGAGCACAAACTCAAGCAAATCCAGGCCGTATGAGACACACAGTTCATGTGAATCTGGCCTTTGACAGCATCTGCTTCTTCCTGAATTATACAGCACGTCACATGTTCGCTGAGATGAGACTTATGCAATTATATATTCTCATCGTTTTTATTTATGCAGAAGCAAAAAGGTATAGAGTCACAAGTCAAAGTCAAATTTATTTATAAAGCACATATTTTACACAACTGTAGTTGATCCAAAGTGCTGTACAATGGTAAAATAACAAACGATAAAATACATTAAAGAGTAATAAAACTCCATACACAATCCGGTGTGTTAGAATTTGTCAGTGCCATATTTTATTGAAATACATATACCGTCAGTCATGATTATTACCACCAACACGTTATTATGAAATATATATTAACCTGGCCATTCTATGACCTGTTGACCTTACACGAGCTTCACGGCTAGAAAAGTCGTCTTTCCGTCTAAAGGAGCACAACTCCCTGGACTCCATTTCACATCCTTCCCATTTAACAAAATATACACTTATCTGACTAAATAGTCCTGTAATCCTCAACTAATCTCTCCAACAGTGCTGGAGATGTTTGGTATCCCATGCTCTATTTTTACCAGGGCTTAAAGTTCGGATTAAATGATGTAGCTGCCATGTGGAGTGTGAAGGTCTGTGTGTCAGGATTCAGTTGCTGATGAGACTGCTGTTCTGACAGTGTGTGTGTATGTGTGTGTTAGTGTGTGGGTGTGTTGTTTTCCTGCATCTTCTGACTTTGTTAAATTGCTCAAATATGTGTTTAGTTTTCTCACCTGTGACTCTCGATATCTGACTCACGTGCTTCGTTTTACGTTTAAAACTTCCTGCTTTATTATTTTTCACTCCGTTACAATCGTTAGGTGTCGATTGTTTTTTATTTTCATCATTCTCCTGCCTGTTTTTTTTCCTGAGATGTGTCTTGCTGTAAATTTGCAGACCGGTAATCCAGTTTTGGTTTGGCCCCTCGTGGGGATTTTTGTTTGTGGTGTTTTTTTGTGTGATTTCTATAATAAAAGCTTTGCAGTGAGTCACTTCAGATTCTTTTCTTCGACTTTAGCAAGAAGTTTTTGTTTGCTTTTTCCAAACTTATAATAAAAAACATACTTTATTAATCCAAGGAGGAACTTTGTGCTCTGCATTTATTCATTCCAAACAGTGAAGAGTACACACAATTACACACACACACACACACACACACACACACACACACACACACACACAAATTGAGTTCTGGTTGTGGATTCAAATGGCAGCTTTTTGAACACAGGTCCAACTTCCTAAACATTCCATGCCCACTGTGGTATCATTCAGGACTGCATGTCCAGTGCTTGATTAAAGTTTGGAGACCCAATAAATAATATAGAAGAACATCAGAAAGTCATTATTCAAGTTTCATTGTGTTCTAACAGCGTCGGAGAAAAACTGCAGGAAATATATCAACCAGGTCTATGGTAAATTACACAATTTGCTTTGCTATCTGTTCCATTAGTTTAAAATTACATTTGTTTTCCAGCAGCTTTATTTAGATCACCTTATGTAAATGTGTAAATATCACAGTGATATTTTTTGCCTCAATTTTCAGCATCATTTATTTGTCCGACTTGACGCAAGAGCGGGATACTGAACAAATAATAAATATCTATATTGGAGTTCTCTTCCATTAGAGACTTCATTGCTTTGTTATTATACAGAGATGAGACTAGCTAGTCAAAAGAGAAACTTGGACTCACCAGAAATAATAATGAAAATGAAGAAATACTGGTAATAATAATGTAGAACAAGCAGAATACGTAGTGGACAGACAAATAAAAATATACTAAATAATAGATAATATAAGTTACTGCATTTATTGTTTTTTTTCTTTCATTTATTATTATTTACATATTATTTTATAATAATAGTCTACATTTGTAGAAAATATACTGCTGAGAGAGAGAGAGAGAGAGAGAGAGAGAGAGAGAGAGAGAGAGAGAGAGAGAGAGAGAGAGAGAGAGAGAGAGAGAGAGCTTCATGTGCAATATGGCATTCATATATTCTTGGCCACAAGGGGGCAATAAAATTTGTTTTTGTTTGATGAAGGAACACTTACGTTACGCCTCGTTTTGTGGAAGACCGTTGTTTGCCATGTTTGGAACGTTATTTTTGCGATTTTATAGATTGTTAAGCGTGTAATGTAGCGTTAAATGTATGAATTTGTATCAATAACCAAAGTTAACTAGCATTATACTGCAAAAGAAATGGCTATTCAAGTACGTTTTGGTCTGATTATTCATGCATTTGTGGAAAAACATGCTTGGACACAAACTCTGACGAACTGAGTTCTGACAAACTTCTGGTGAAGATGAGAATAATGTGTTTTTCCCCTCACAGTTTGTGTGTTAAATTCCACGAATATATATACAAACTGTATTCTACAACCATTTTGTAGGGTTGCATGTTTGCTTACAACGTCCTGACAGAAACCGCCATCATCGTTTGAAATCTAACTCCTGAACCACGTCTCCAGCTGTGTCAAGACAAACAAGCTGGACTTGGTTCTCTGCTACGATGAGTTATAAAGGTTAGCGCTATTATTAACAACAATCATCATTATCGTCAGACTGACGCGGACATTTTTTTGTAAGTATGGTGCCCATTAGAGATTTTGAGAAGCATCGTTAAAAGTAGAGCACAATTTCGCTAGTGGCCACATTGACATGCGAACTCACCTTCTAGTGTTTGAGAGCAAATTACATTTTGCGTTTTGGCCATGAAGTATTATTGTGCTTCAGTGTTTCACTACCTGTATTCGACTTAGTTTAATTGATAAACAAAATAAATTTTGCAAATATGTACATAAAACAGCAATACAGTCTTATGAAAACGTAAAGAAACTTGTGTTTTACTCAGACCAATAAATCTCACATGTTTGTCTTTCTGCAAAATGCATATTTTGATATACAAGAAAACAAATCCAGCTCTAAACTTACAATATACATTTATAAGCAGTTATTGTATTTTATCTAGCACAATGTTTAACTTGTGTTATTTATTAGTAAGAAACCTTGTACACATCTAACAGTAAAGCTAATAATAGAAAAGCGAGTCTCAACTTTATTTGAACCTGCAGCAGGAGAAAATAAATCAGCAGTTCTCCTCCGTCTCGGGACTCGGGTTGACAGCAAAACATTCTAAAAATGGTAGTGTTTTGGGGTTTTTCACTGTGAATCTCAAACACCCTCATCATCTCAAGTGTGAAAGTTTCAGCCCGTTTCCTGAAAGCAAGCTTCACAAAATGCTCTTTTCTTGAGAATCTAAAGCGAATTGGTCTTTTCTTTCAGCACAGGCAGGTGTGGAAGGACCACCAGGGCTGTGTGATGGTCTTCATTCATATAGAATTAATCCACTGCTTCTGGAACAGTGAGACGTGACCCCATAAAGTGATATCAGTGGTCACAGAAGATAAGGTAAGACAAGATAGACCTTCATTTGTTCTGCAATGGGGACATTTCCATGTTACAAAATTTTATAAAAACAAGAGCAGGATCAAAAGTATATACTATTAAAAATAAAATAAACCCCTGAGAGAATAAGCCTTTGCGGCGGTTAATAAAGCATAAATTCAGGTGGCAGTAGCACGCTCATTGTTTTCTGCACTATAGTTTGCGGTTATATGAACATGAACAAATGTTTACCATAGAAGAAGAGGAAAAGCGAGGGATAAGAAGACAAAATGCAATGTAAAGCTCAAGACTAGAAAGCCTTTTTTTTTGGGTTTTGGCTTCACTGCGACTACAGTGAGAGATAAGACCAGTGTATTTACTTAAAATACTTGGGTTAAATTTCAATGTCGTTTCTTTATTTGGGGCCTCAACAAGAAATTATTAAGAAGCGCTGCATTATCCTTATATACTCCGTTTTCCCTCTGCTTTTGTCTTCATTATACGGCATGACATGTTCTCTGTACAGATTTGGTGCATCAAGTACCATGTCGGTAGTGTGACATCACAGTCTTAGTTGGCTAGGAGGAGAACAGTGGAGAAAAACCACAGGATACAGCTCTATGCAGAAGTCATGCTGGCTTTGCAGCTACGAGGGAGCAGATCTGCTTTTTTGGTGTAGGATTTGTTGTGGCTTGTCATCACACAGTCCGCTTCGCTGTTGTTCACCTCTCTTGTCATTCTGGGAATGGATTGTGCAGGGATGAAGCCGACAGCAGACAGGGTTGGGACAAGAGGCTCGGATGATCTGTCAGGTTTTCCGAGGCTCTCTACATGAATCAGACTGCTTAATGTCACTAACCTTGAGATTTATGTTTGCTTGCTTTAGGAACTGACTGAATCGAGGTTCGCCTGGTAACATGAAAGGTTTTTTTTTTGCTAAATATCTATAGCGATTAAAAACATATTGGTGTCCCGCCTTCAGGCCAAGGGTTGCTGGGATTGGCTCCAGCTCCCTTTGACCCTGAAATGGAAAAGAGGTAAACAGATGGATTGACGTGTAGTCTTTTACTGTAGTTTAGTCTTCTGACATTTTTTTCATGTTTCAAACCTCCCAATGGATCTTAAGATAAAGATCTAAAGCTCTTGTCCGACTGTTGTGCGCATCTCCACCGTGTTGATTTAAGCGACTGGAGTTGCATTTACTTACATGTCGATAACACGCCAGCATTTCTTTTTCAACTTTGCTTTTAATCTTTTGCCACAATGCTTGCCGTTAACTCGTTTTCTGATTGCGCTTTTAAATAAAAGCATAAACACTTATTACTTGCAAGTTTACCATTCTTTCAGGAACTGCAAGTGTACAATTCTTTCTGAGATGCCTTATCAAATAATGAAAGCGCTGGGCGTTCAATTTGGTTTCATTTCCTTCTATTTTTTTTTTTGCTGGGTGATAAATGAAGTCCAACAGGTTTTTGGGCTGACCAGTAGAGGGCAGTGTTTTCTTTGCTTTTCAACCAATTCTTGTTCAGAACGTCTAATAGCTGTGACCATGTCTAGAAAACGATGGATGTGACAGCTTATGATTTTATTTAATTGTTTTTTTTTTAATTGTATTTTGAATTGATGGGTGGATAATCATTGACCTATTATATAAATAAAGTCTCGTAAGTTGTTTATGGCAGTTATATCCTAGTGTCCCTTGAAAAAAAAACACTGAACTAGATCTGTTCTCGGTGGTTGCTGCCCACTGCTCCGGGTGTGTGTGTGTTCACAGTGTGTGTATTCCGCTCACTTTTACACGTGGGTTAAATGCAAAGCACCTATGCCCTTATTGTCGCTAGTGGCCATGAATTTCATATTCCCTTCACTTTACTGTTCAAGACCAATGTGTCCATTCTACTCGAAATTCCTTTTCTTTTGTTAAAGTTGTGTGTTTATTCTGAACAACTATCCACGGATGCATTTTTCGCAAAGTGCTGACATTTTCAGATGTTTTTCCACCATAGAATGCATCAATCATTTGCCATCAAGAAAACATTTTTCTGGAAATCGGTAACATTTCTTCCATCCTGCATCGCTTTGCACTCTTGTCGTTTTTCTAGTCCAATCCATTATCGCATTTCTCCCGCTTGCGTCTACTGTTGATCACTTTGTTAATTCTCAGTGACAAAAGGCTTTCCTGGTCTCTCCCCCCGAGACGCTGTAAATCATATTTGTTCTTTTAAGGCACTTGAGTGTAATATCTGAATAACTAGCTGTTGGGTTAAATCCTTGTTCTGCTGAAGGCATTCAGGGATTTGAAGTTGTTTCCCATTTGTTTGGCTGAACCTTGACAGTTAGTTGTCTTATGCCTCTAAAACGAACAAATAATTGGGGTCTTTGGAGTCTTGTAAGCCTAAACTGAACAGTGCATCAGTTGTTGCTTTGACTTGATGTGATTTAGTGATGAATTTAAGCCCATTTCTTTTTACATTTTCCAAAAAGACTTTGTCATGTAAGACATTAGTCATCTTGCTTTTAGAAGGGCTATTTTTAATGCTAAGTATAGGGGTTTATCTTTACATCTTTCTATCTGTCTGTCTGTTCTCAGACATCTATCTCATCTCTTATATTCAATGATCAGTATGTGTATGTATATTCATACATTTATAATGTATTTATTTCTGTCTGTTTAGTCAAGCTGAATTTAACTTAAACTAAACTCTATATGTTCGATTAACTGAACGATCAACTGCAAGAGCAGTGGCCCAAATTCCAAGATGTTATCCTAAATCTCTGCAGTTTATGATGAACAGAAAGTCTCTGGGTTTTAACTATATTTGCAAGTTAATTGGGAACTGAGCTAAATCAGCGCAGCGTGAGTTATTTGTAATTAAAGTTGTCCCATAGTAGAGCCATTCCAACCGTAAAATAAAGCTGATTTACGACTGCAGGAAACGACATTTATTGACACAATAACCTCTAAGTTTCACAGACCATCACAAGTTCTATAAATCCCATTTGTGGGTTATATAAAGGTTTTGTGAATTTAAGAAATACGGACTAGTTTATTCATGAACCGCATCTGAAGCCCACTGTTTGATACGACATTGTAAAATTGTAATGCTTTGGGCTTGTTGATGTTTCTAAATCAAAGCTAGGCTTTTGAAGAATGTTCTATATGGATCCCTGGGTGCAGGTGCCTATTGATGTTCGGGCAGAAATATGGCTGCGTTGCTCTCCGGCTCTGCCACAGAATGGCCCGGAGCGTCGCCCTGCTCTTCCTGAAAAAAAAAAAAAGTCATGCGCACTCTTTACGTCCTAGTTTGAAATCTCATGAATCGAATGTCAAAGTAAAGCATCATCGGACTCTCCTCGCGTAACCTGTGTTAATTGGTGTCTTTTTCAGGTTGAAGCCGCCAAGCATTTCAGCCTTTTTCTTTCCCTCTGTTTATAGACCAGCATGAATAAATGATGAAATGATAATACACAGCAGCACAGCCCTTTTTCCTCTCCCAGAGACGACGCAGCGGGAGACCAGGGACTTGCCTGTATTAAAATGCATTAACAGTAAATCAGGTCAGGCCCCCACTGCCGCGTATTGGGTTTTTTTTTCTTTCGAGGTGCGGTCCTGCAGGCAAACATCCCAGTTGGTGCATTGGACTGGGATTGGATTGGGGAAAGCAAAAATATTTTGGTACAGAGCTGTGGAAAGATGAATCGGAACGGTGTGTAGAATTAACTGACACAAGAAATGGCTGGAAATGTTGTTTGGGTTATTTTACATGAGTCTCGTATCTGCTTGATATACCCTGAAGCCTTTAAACATGTAAATATTACCTCCGCTGGAGAGCATTTGGTTTGTGCTAAGCAATTACCGGTTTGATGCATGCTGTGTGTTTCATATACTGTGATGCCTCATGCATACACGTTTTTAGATGCTTATACTCTCATGAAATTTGATGGGCGGCATGGTGAAGTAGTGTGTAGCTCTGTTGCCTCACAGCATGCTGAACACCATCAGGGCCCGGAGCGTGTCTAAGTAAAGTTGGAGTGTGAGTTTTTTTCGGGTTTGATGATGAATCTTAGTAAAAAAAATATGCGTTCAGGAGAGTTTAGAAAATGACCCATAGGTGTGAGACATTGTGAAAGTGTGTCCCGCTCTGTGATTGGTCGGTCACTAATACATGGTGTTATTCTTCAGCCCCTAAAATGCTGGGAATAGCTGTGACCCAGAAATGAAAATGTGGTTTAGAAACTAGATGTAACAAATGAATTTACAGATATGCTGGTTATAGCCAGCTAATAATAGTGGTAAATAAGTAGTGCAATGATTAGATGGTTAATTGTTAACCACAGAAACATTCTAAAAGTTTTGAAAATGATCTTCAAGACTGAATTAAGTGTACTAGTAGAACAGAATTTATCAAACGTGTAAAAATTTTGGCTTTGTGATGACTCGGTAATTGTAATGTACTTTTTATTATTAAATATGGATTAATTCAACATATGGAGCTGAATTTATCTCATGCACCCGATTCGAAACGACTTCTGTTGTCTAATTAGATAAAAGTAGAGTATAAATCTGTTAATTTACAGCGGATTGAGTTTTTGGGCAGCCATGAAACTGAAGTGTACAAGTATTTCTATAATGCATTGTTAAAAGCAGAACAGCAAAATGCATATTTGTGCTGTTAAATATCCCTGTTAATTAATACTATACATACGTGTCTCTAAAACTGCAAGTATAAAGTGGAAAAATCTCAAATTCTTTTATCAAAATGACTTTACCACACAGATGGTGCATACACACAGGAATCATATTTTGTGTTCAAATATTGGAGCTAAGCATTTGGCAATAACTTTAGAAACCAAACACCCTGTGACTCGCAACTGTATCGTAATCTGAAACCGTAAATTGCATCATATTTTCCTCCCTCCACATATCTGGGGAAACCCTGCATCTGCTCTCCAGCACCTGCTGAGATGTGTAGTGACTGACAGAAGAACGTGGTTCTGAGTCACTTCCTCTCTTACTCTTCTTTTCACCGTGAGTGATGCTTTCAATGGCTCCAGCCCAGTGGAAATTTACAAAAAAATAGCAATCTTTTGCGTGACCGTGTTCTGAAGATGGGAAATGAGATTACTTTTCAATTAGTGTCTGGCGCCGATTCACGGTGTGACCACGCGTTTGTGGCTATTCATTAGCAAACAGTGAAAACGCTCTGCTTTTCGCAAGCAAGACTAATCTAAGAGTCTGTTCTTCTTCCTGTCCTCAACCAGCTGCTGTCATGCCATAATAATCTGATATTCAATTAAGCTTGAAATCGTTTAGTGAGCTAATTAAGATGGAAAGACCGGAGTGTTAATCTGCAATGGAATTGTGGCTGGTTCGAGGCACTACCACTAGGATTGAGTTTTGCGGCGGGAATGATGGCTGGGATGTTTTGGTCTGGAACTCTCAGTAGACACAACAGCTGTCTGTAAGGGATGTTTTTGTTTTACTAAACACTGTTTGATTTCGAAAAATAGCATTAGCCAATATTGGTACTGGATGGGACTTAGATACTAATTAGATGCTATGTTATTAACTCAAATATAACCACCCTTTTTATTATAAAATAAATTAAATTACAATAAATACAATAACACTGAGAACTCTGTCTGCAGCAGTGAAAAATAAAACGGAATACGCCCATATATGGACATAGCAAATGGAATCATATCCCATCATCCCCTTACTTTACGATACTACATTTAGAAATAAAAAGTAAGGTGTTGATCATGTTCGCATACTATTGGAATTTTTATATTGTGCCCAAAGACATTTGGGGGGAGTGGGGGGGGGGTTATATTCATGTTAATACGGTAATGGCACAACCTCAGGCCTGGTGCTGAAGCATTGTTTTGATTAAAGATGATCGTCTTTTTTACTTAAGTGACACTGGTTTTTCCCATAGTGCTTTTGTTCGTGCTATAGATAACAACACAGTCATGGTTTAAAAGGTCTGCGTTCATTCCAAACGTATTCATTTAGATTCAGTCTGCTGCATCACATTATCAAGGGATCCATTTTAAGCATCATTGTGATGCTGTAAGTGAAATGAGCGGCAACTGTGATGTGATCTGTAATGTTTTTTGCCTGTTAAAAAAAGATGACCCCCATTTTCAGAATGGATTGATTAAGCGAGAGTAAATTTGCAATTGCATTTAGAAAGTAAAGGTCAATAAATGTCAACATGCATTATTTACCATCTACCAATGGTATTATAAATATGGATTACTTATTTGCTTGCATTCGCTGCGTTTTTGATTTATTCCAGATCAAATGATGCTGATACTTGGGTGTAATATGAGCTTGCTGATGCACAAAATGGTTGGGCATCCGTGTGAGATCTGAACTACAAACAGTCTAAACACATTTTTTATTCCTCTCTAGTTCTGGGGATGGAACTTCCCCAAAATGTTAAACTTCTGTCCACTGAAGTTTGTGAAACTTTTGTGCTAGACTAAAACATTCAAGAACCTTCTTTTTTACTTTGTTTTTGTCTTGTACCTGATTATTTTCCACCACTAACTCGCTCATCAAAAAGGACACACGCACCCCCCCCACACACACACACTTACACACCACATCTCTTGCTCACTCACTCTCTTACACACACTTTCAGTCACTCACTCTCATTCTCAGACACTTTCTTTTTAAATCTTTAATTTGTATTTCCCCGATCTGTTACCTGTTTTCCCCCTTGAACAATTGTAAAAAGCCAAAAGTAATTTCCCTCTTGGATCAATAGTTGAATTCACACACTCACACAAAAAACCACACACCTTTCCACTATAATTGTCTCACTCATTCTCTCTCTTTCTGTCACTCATACAGATACTTATGGCTAAAAGAAAAGTCTAGTTTAGTACCCAACACACACTCTCACTCACACTTTCACTCTCACACACAGATTGTTTACTCTCTAGATATAAGCAGCATTTTTTTTCTTTCATTTTCACACCCACAGTGACATATCCAATATCCGCACCACTACAGCAAGCAGCCTTATTATTTGTTTATTTTTCCTCTCTTGTATTATTCCTTCATTCTGCCTCATTGTTTTCAAGACCAATTTCCAAGTAGGAGATTGTTGCCAGTATTATTCATTAGTTTGCACCAAACGATAGTGCTGCCTCATTGAATTGTAGATCAAGTGAAGGAAGAATATTCCTGCGGTACACAAACTTGTCGCTCAGCTCTTCACAGCCATCGATAAACCGCCGTTGTAACTTCTTTAAAGAACACCATCTGAGGACAACTTTCTTTGCTGTGATGCTTTCCCGTGTCACTACTAACGGCATTAGTAGTGTCCAGAAACCGGTAATTAGCTCAGCAGATTGGAAAGGCATTATTTTCACCCCACAAGGGCTATTTAAATGACTGCAAATTAGCATTAGCAGTCCCACGTCTGTTCTATTACCCAGAAAGCAGAATAGACTCTGATAGACTCGTCTTTGATCTGTTGCGAGTTAGGCAGCAAGGAAAGTGTCTGGAGGTTAAAGCTCTTTTATGCAAATTTCCATCAAGTAAATGCAATCGTTAAAGCGTAGAGTAAAATAACAAGGGCAAAACAGTGCAACGCCAAAACGTTTTTAACCAAAAACACTGTTGAAATTGGACGTTGGCGGCCTCATCGTTGTAAAATCAGGTTGCGTTTTATGGTTATGAAGCGAGAACATGTGCTGCTCTTACCGTCTGACCTCTACGAGATGGTAGACGGCAGGAACTCTACTTATCCAGCCATAATGTATTCCCCAGAGATCAGACGTATGAACGTGTAGCACCCAGTGTACTGTCATATTTTCATTTGCCTTGCTTCTTTGGAGAAGTGAAATCAACAGTGCAGAAACATCATTAATTCACTTGCTGAGAAATATGAAAACCCTGGTCTGCAGTGTCGAGCACTTTGAAGGCTGTGAACTCGCACGAGGTAATGACTCTGCAGGAGAACGTTTCAGAGTGAATGCAAAGAAGTTTTAATGAAACCGACACAAAGGCTGTAACTGAAAAATACCTCCAGATCTTCGTACGGCACGTATGCGTCAACTGCTGTTTCACGGTTCCCATATTTATCTTTATTAAAGAGCTTTTGGTAGTATAGTCACAAATTCAGCACTGACTTGCAGTTCAATGCAAAGTGCCACTACCGTTCTGAACCCATTCTTGCCTATTTTCCTTTCACTCGTTTTCAAGCAGACTGTGGCCTTCACATCTACTCGTTTTTGCCTCCACTTACATTGACGGAAACCTTAAGGGCCCTGGGAAGAAACACATGTGCGTAATGAATAGTTCTGCTCGTGCTCCCTGTGCTATGTCTTTAATGCCAATGGCTAAATCGGGGTCAAACCGACGCAAGGTCAAGACAAACAGAAAACCATTTGAATCCAAAGAACAGGCATTCATTCAAAAAAACAGCAGAACATGAACCGAGAAAATGCCAGTATGGACCAAAGCCAAAATAATTTAAAAAATCAAGCATATTTGTTTGCAGAATATTGGGTAACAATCCTCTGACAATGGCTTTGATATGTTGACCTTAAATTTGTACTGTACGTGTGTTATCAGTGTTCATGGATTTTCACAATGTGATATGTTCTTTTTATCCATTTATATCCTTGTCCATTTATAATTATCCATATATCCCTTTTCCATTTCTGGGTTATGAGGAGCGGGAGCCCATTTCAGCGAATCTGGCTTTGAAGGCGGAACACACCCCCTGGAGCGGTGCCCAATCACAATGCCCGTAATGGCGTGTTTAAACTGCTATGTTTTGAAGACAACCAGTTACAGGATTTCACAGCATCAGTGAATTGCAAAGTCAGTGTGTGACATTTCCACATCAGGATTTGTAGGCTGAGTGCTTCATCTACCAGCAAATAGATTAACAATAATTACATGTAAGCAGGAGGAAATGATCACCCCGCTGCGAAGACGTGTGATGTCACGGCGCTTGTTTGCGCTGCATTTATCCCTAGCTATTCCTGCTTAATAATACAGAATGACAAGACCTACATTCCAAGTGCCAGTGCCAATAAGCAAAACAAAGAAAAACAGCTTCTGTTTAATTGATACGGGACCTATTCATTAGGCCATTTCTATCCCACAACAAATTGCTTGGGGGTATTCTTGAAATCCCTGAGCAATCACATGCACCGGCTCAAGGAAGTTAAAACTACACCATGAAAGTTTTAAAGGAGAACGGATGTATACAGTTCAGATGAGGCTTTAGAGGAACGTTATAATCATGGCAAAGCAAGACGAGTGAATGTGGTAAAAGTAAAGGATTGACTAGTGTCAAGATAGTAGGGTACCACTACTGGAGTGTCTAGAGCAAGACACCGACCTCCATCTCATCTACTTATTCAAGTCGCTTTGGAAAAAAACGTCTGCCGAATAAATCCAGCGGTAGGAAGTACATGTGTGTATCTGTGTCTACCTCTGTGAATGGTTAACAGAGCTCCATCTGACCCAGCAAAACTAACTCCCTCTGACCCGGATGTAGAAAAAGTGGAAGAAAATAAATTGATGGATGGATAGTAGGTAGACGGTAGACCGGTTTTAACATGAAAACCGGTATTGAGTTGGTTCTCGGTATGGATTTTGCAATATTGTGGATTCTGGTACATAGTCATGAATTCGATTTTTATACATGTGTATATAAACGCTTTAATACAGTATAACACGTTTGTTTCAACTTTCAATGACGACACTGAGACATTGCTAATCGAACGGTGAAAGTGTTGTAACAGGCTGAATTCAAAGATTGCACCCATATGATCAGCTCCAATGTCTGTGTAGTGGCTACTAGAACAGCTCTACTAAGAAAGAGAAAGGTATATGTGCAGCTCTGTTTCTGCTTATTTTTTTGAAGTCAAAGTCGTTTGTAAACGTTTGTTTCACGCGAAGTTTGGATTCAGACTCACGCTCTGTTGGGAGCGCTAGGGAGAGCAAGAAAGAAAGAAAGCATAAACTCTCTTTTTGTCTCTTTCTGTCTCTCTCTCTGTCTCTGTGTCTCTCTCTCTGTCTCTCTCGGTCTCTCGGTCTCTCTCTGTCTCTCTCATTTTTTTAAAGCTTGCTTTATCTAATTTCTTTGATTAAAGTTTTTTTGTGTACAGATAATGTAATTAAGGTCTACTAAAATGTAATGTCCACCCCCCAATACCGTGATATAATACAAATAA
This sequence comes from Paedocypris micromegethes, assembly GCA_028031935.1. Lineage (NCBI taxonomy): Eukaryota > Metazoa > Chordata > Actinopteri > Cypriniformes > Paedocypris > Paedocypris micromegethes. Next base: position 6,850,179 of record CM051500.1, on the reverse strand, counting down.
CGTCTGGTCACTGGAAAATATCGTGTCACATATCTGGACACACTCATATCGCCTACCCCTAATGTATAGTGTAATTTTTTTGTTCAAAAAAGCAGAGATCTGATTATGTATCTGAAAAGCTTTTGGGGTAAATAAAAGCATTCCTTCATTATCGGTGTACTTGTTTGCATGTTTTTATTGAGTAGGTTGCTTTTAGGTTTTTAGCTAGGTTGTTTTTTTCATTCTCAGATTTGATGCAATTAACTTCCTCAAAACAGTGTAGATTCCTGCAAATAAATTGTGTTACGCGTTTCAGAGCGCTAATCATTTTATTTTCCCCTGCTTCTTGTGTAATCACTCTCATTAGTTTTCAGAACAGAGATGGCGTTTAGATTTTTGACATGTAATCTGTTGCTGTGGAGACCATTGAGAGAGTTTACGTCTCTCCCAGGAACCTGCAGATGTGTTATTATTTGCTTTTATTCACAGGAACGCTCCATCCACTTGATAGGTTTTATCTGTCTCCACTACACAAACATTGTGATTGAACACAAGAATATCCTTTGGGCATGGATCTTGTTGTTAGAAACTCGCTCAAAACATCCATGGAGCTCGGGAGGATAGCTCAATTATTTCAGGTTGTTTTCAAAGCCAGAGTCCAATTCATTTTCCCAGTCCAATCAGTTGTGATCAAATAAACAGAGACGTGGAAAAACGCATCGAATGATCAGAGCATCATCCGAGAGACACGGAATCATCAATTCAATGCTGAAATTCCACTCAGCAGTTCCATTTACCCCTGTTTGCCCGTGCGTCCAACTTCAGATGAGTCCTTCACTGATCATTCCTAAAATGATTCATTAGCATTCCGGTGCGGTTGCGTTTTTATTTACTTAGTTTTTCTATCCCTGTTCTGCTGAACGTGCTTTATGAACTAGCAGTGTTGGTGAGGCAGGAAGTGAATGATAAATGGCCAAAGGTTGAGTGAGGAGGTGGGACTGTTGCGGCAGTAGAACACAGCGCTTTAAGGAGCTCATTTGTCATCTCTAGCCCAGTGCAGCATGTGGGGTGAAAAGGTCTCCAACTCCCTTAAATGAGCTCTGAACTTTCTTATCGTCCAATGTCAACCACGTAGCAATCCGCTGGACGATTTTGCCTCATCAAGTTCCCCTGAGCCACGTCAACCAAGTCGAGTATGATTAAATGTGCAGGTTTCTCTCCATAACTTGCTCAGACATGATGATTATTCCTCACACGGGTTGTAGAAACCATCAATCCGTCCTTTGATCAATCCATCCTTCCATTCATGCGTGATTGTAGTTTAAGGATCAGAAGCAACATGAAATTTGATAGACATGCTTAGTAAAAGAGAAAATTGAGCAAATGTCAGTGGACTACCTGTTACATGTTGGAATGGAATGTTGCTTAATAAACCGGTCTCGGGTTGCTCGTAGAAACATCTGCAAAATTATTGCTACTTAGATGTAAAGTGGCCTTCCATTCGGGTTGCCTAAGACCCCACATGCAGTTTCTGGATAATTGGGATATGGGATAATCAGTACCAGAGGTGTAAAAAGTACCTGAAAACAATACTTGAGTAAAGGTACAGATATCTTACTGTAGAAACGATTATAAGTCCCCAATTTCAAGAAGACTTGAGTAATAGTCATAAAGTATCCAATTTTAAAAGAACTTAAGCATTTTATTTGTACTGAATTTATGCTCAAAAGCATCAAGAAATGTCAAAAACAAACTTTATGAGGGTTTTGTTTCCTAATATAGAAATAAACTTAACACCTCAATGTTTCAAAATGTCAGAACAAAATAGATTAATAAAAGAGCCAACATTGTCTCAGTCAAATAAAAATGTGTAAATGTCGCTCATTAAACATCTGGTATTTATCAAGCCGCTAACTCACGTGATTTAGCTCATAAATCACATCCGGTGCCTTCAGAAGCCTGCAGATGGCGTTATTTGCTCCTCTGCCCAAGAAATTAACCGCGGTAGAAAAAGACGCAATGTCACAGTTACAATGTAACGAGCAACGGTGAGTGTCCATTCAAATGTAGTGGAGTAAAGAGTACAGATACTCAAGTTCAAATTTAAGTTTAAGTTTATTTATATAGTGCTTTTCTTAGTTCGAGACCAACGCAAAGTCGCTAGATACTCAATCAAAAATGTAGTCAAGTAGAGATTAAAAGTTGCTTATATTGTTGATATTCAATACAAGTACAGAGTAGCCAAAATACTTAAGTAACAAAGTCCATTTACTCAAGTTCTTTGCACCACTGATCAGAACATAATTAGCGTCAAATTGAGGGGACAAATTGACACAAAATGTCTTGAAAGTCATTTTAAATTAGCCTGGTATTTTCTGCTTTGTTTGGAACAAGTTTCTGCTTAAATGGTACAGTCTGTAAGACAAAACGATCCATTCTATAAGTCCCTAAGAAATTGGGACTATTTTCTTTTTAAAGTTGCATATATTCACAGTGTTAGAAAGGTTAACAATTGATTTCCAAACTTGAGTTATTGTATGTTGAATGCGTATTTACAGCATAAAGTATTGAGCTGAGAAGACATACGTCTTCTTGACATCGTGTCTGGCTGACGTCCTTGTCAAAGGTGTGAACGGGGCCAGGAACAGAACAAGTTTGCTGGTTGGACGTACAAAAACAACTAATGTTAATCCTGACAAGAGTCTTGGATTTTATTCTGGTAAGCCTTGGTTTGCTCCTTCCCTCCCCAACCTCTCTCTTTTTATCATTTAAAATTGATGCCAACTCCCCAATGGCCTTTCTTATGGAAGCAAAGAGACTTTGAAGTTTGGAGGACTCCTCTGAAAGACCCTCAGGCATCGTCTTCATAAGGCTACTGCTACCACACACCCCCTTCATTTCTCTTTTCTCTCCCTCTCTCTCTTGGCCACTCGGTTTCTTGGGAGAATTGTGCTGCTCAATGAATAGCAAACAAAACACAAGAAAGGGCATACCAACAATCTCGAGATGGTCGTGAGAAATGATAAAAGCCGCTTATATGGTCTAATACGGTTCATATGCAAGAAATAACCGTAAAAATGACCAGACGAGTGTTTGTATTCAAAAGTAGTAAGCAATTTTTCAAAATGTTTAGGGGTGGATTCTTGTCTGGTTGTTCCAAGTCTGTACACAGCTTTTGTCGTTTTTACACATATTTGTAAAAGATTTTCTGTTGTTTAGGTTATGCTGTTTTGGGGGGAAAAAACTAAAACTTTTAATTTCAAATTGTTTTGGATGGAGTATCTTAAAAGTGATAAACTGTAATTTTTACGACTGTCTATAGAAATAAAACAATTTTTTTTAGCTATAACTGCTGTAAAAGAGTACAGCCTGTGTAGTATGGCCGCCAAACAGGAAGTTACCCCTAAAGCAGAGAATGACGTGCCAGACTGCGCTCGCACAATAGCTCCCTCTGCTGGCATGCCATGGTACTTCCTGACAACTACCTTGACCTACAACTGAATTCAGAACAAGAAGAAAATGGGTTTGTCTGGCCACTTGTGCTCTGTATTTAACCCATCCAGTGAAGATACAAGGACAAACCAGTGGGCAGCCTTAAGCCATGGTGCCCGGGGGGGCATGTGGGGGTCAGTGTCTTGCCCTGACACTCAATTGTAGAACCAGCCGGAAAGGGATTCAAACAACCTGCAACCTCTTGGACCCAAGTGCAGTTCCCTGCCACTGAACCACAACCGCCACTGTCGATTTACAAGATTCTGTCATTCATACAATTTTTTTTTTGCTTTTTTGCTAACCAAGCAACAATTTCAGGTATGAGCTGTAAATTCTTATCTTGGTATGGTATGTTCCAGGCATGTTGCCTTAAGATACTACTAGTTAATTGAAAAAACACGAAACTACCCATAGACAATGACACAAATGTCTTTGTGAAAAAGAAAAGGTCACAAATACATAGAATAAAGACGTTGGAATTGTAGAAATTGATGCTAATTCAAGTTGTAGCATCTGAGAGTTAACCCAAAGTAAAACCACTTTAAATTGCTACATAAAACCATTTTCACAAGGTTTTTATTTGCCAGCAACTTTCTGCTTCATTGCTTGCACTTATAGAATGAACAAGCAATGTTCTTTAGTTTGTCCTTGACCCTTCAGTGTTTCAGGCAGGTAATGGCTCCTGATAAGTTGGAAATGGCTCTTGGAAATTGAAGCAAGTAGTGTGTTAAAACACTATTGGGGTGTTCCTACACTGCAGAATTGAAGTCAACTCTGTGGGATGGGATATCCGCTTTATGTGGGACTCTGGCATTGAAGGAATGGAGATAAAGGGCAACACAAACATACTTGAGATCTTATTGAAGCTTTGGAGAATGTAATAGAAAGATCTTATACTATTGGAAGGGAGCTTTCTGTATTTTCTTCATTAGCACTCTGTCTCGGTCTCTGTGCAGTTCTTCCTCCCACACAATGCGTTACTGAAATTAATTCAAGTCTTTTTTTAATAAATAAGATTAAGGGCAGCATTTACCACAAATTGCAGTTGTGAATGGCATTGCTATTCATTTCCAAGGCAATTAATTATAGTATTTAGATTAATTTATGACACGCTAAACAACTGTCTAGTTCAAACACATAATGAAAAATGTTTAAAAGCTTGGATTTGCTGATGCCATTCATGTGTTGAACACATTCGAGTGATGTTTCAATACCTGCGAAATGACTTGGGGAAATGTGATATCTGGGAGTAAGTGCACTTCAAAGGGTTCTCTTGCGTCACATGAAAGCAGACAGTAAAATTCATCATCTCTCCAACAAATTAGGTGTTTTGTTGAAAATAAGAAAATATTGTTTTTTTTTTGTGAGTGAGATGAAAAAATTAAACCCAACACATTCTGCTTTTTTAAACTCACAGGTTAATCAAAAGTCCGACTCGTGATTTTATAATTTATTCCCATTTAACTGGAATTCTTGCAGACAGTATTTTCAACAGAAGTCACACAATATTTTTTGTGTTTGGCGCCTTTTGGACCAAGATGGCCGAGTTTAACTTGTGATTGCAGCAACTGCATAAAAATTACATGACAATGGTTTCCATTAGTGTTCAGTACGACTACTGTCTACATCTTTTACTGTAACCGTGTGAAACACTTGGGTTTTCAGTTTGCAGAAATGAATTTTCTCAGTCCCAACCGTAGTCCTGTTCTTATTAATTATACATAACAAGTAAATTACGTATTTGTTCCTTGTTTAATTCATTTTTCACATAATTGACCTTGTAAATTATACAAATTACATTATAAAACTTTGATGCCTTTGCAAAGCTTGTAAATCTGTCTGAATGCTGGTAACGTGATGTGTTGTTTTAAACTTAGATTTAAAATCCAATTTCCTAATAAAACACACAAGCAACGTAATAGTTAAGAAAATCGCAACATTAAGTTAATTGTCGCAACAAAAATTAGACAAGGTCTAAAAGCGTACTGTACATTTTTGATTAGCGTTATTATTAGAGGTTCAAGCCTGAAGAGCCAGAAGTCCTTCTTTGCAATTGTAGTATTACACGCTTTATCTGAGATGAAACACAAGCAATTTTTGAACACATTATGAGCTGTTGAATCCAAAGATAATGTAATGAAAGACTTGAAAATTTTTTTTATGTTACCGATGTAGATTTTTCTTTATTTTCTGGCATGTAAATGTAACTCCGCCCAGGAAAGTACAAAGACAAGCAAATATGAAAAACTCAGATTCAAGTTTAATTTTCAAATTAATTGGAACTGATATGGTAAGCAGCTAGTATTGACTTAAAGTGCTGTTGTTTTTTTGTTTTTTTTTTTTGTTTAAAAATTTATTTAATTATTAGTAATTTTTTAAATTTCTTGCTTTGTCTGAAAATGGCAGAACAGTTTTTGTGATTTGAAGGACCACAGTGGACATCAAGAAGTTCTTGAGTGTGAGGCGAGATCCTCCTTGTCAACAAAGGTCTTTAGAATTCCCATCAAGAGGATTGGAGACATTTATTTGACCATTTGTTTGAGTCGATTAAGGATTGTTGATTCCTGGGACCAGGACGTAGCGTGACCTAAAACCACAGAGAGTTTATGAAGATCTGGCGATGAATTATTCACTTTGTTTCTAGCACATTTGGACATGTCACCAGTAAATTCAGTCTGTCTGAGAGTCAGTTGCCCTTGATGTTTATCAGAAAAGGAAGTGACAGTTTGGGTGCCGTCCACTGAAGAACTGAAGGTTTGTCCCAAAGCTCAGTGTAGTAATGAGGTTCCATATGGTTTAGAATTAATTGAATGTATTGTGGCTGACAGCCCAGGTCTGGAGGGTAATTCTGCAGCAGGGACACTGGTTCCGCCTGAATTGAGACCTGGCAGATTGTAGTCCCACGAGAATTTGACCCCAACCCTCAATCCAAAAGTATGTCATAATTTGGACATCACTGCTCAGCGATACCCTCTCCACAGATAGTGCTTCAAAGATCAGAGTTCTTCCCTCCTTGTCAGGGACAAAATAAATTGGAATGCGTTGTGTTGTTTCTCTATGATGCCCTTCAAGTTTCTGCTGATATTTTATAGATTGTTTTGCCTTGGGTCTTTTAAAGAATAGCTTTAAAGTAATTATACACGACCAACCGTGTGGACAAAAATGAATGCTTTTATATATCAGAATGTGAGTAAGGTTAATATTATTTTACAATTCCTCTTTTATTTTAAAGGTGTAGTTTGTCCCTCATGGCAGATGCCAGCTTTAAAAGCATATAAGACGTCAGGAGAGCAGACAAACTCAGACAAGTGCTGCATTTTAAACAGTCTTGTGGCTTCCTCGCCTGCTGGTCTTCAAAAGAGCCTGATGATGTATGGCTGTGGATGGATGGAGAGGAGCACTTATCGATCTATGTCACTACACTTAGAAAAAAGACTACATTTGTCAGTTTACTTTGATCTGCGTAATTGAGAACAATTTGTGTTTTGTGGCACGATTTAGAGAAGAGTGGTTCTTTTAAAATGGCAGTTTCAAAAGCAAGTCGAGAGTGCTTTACCCAGATTGTGGAATGGTTTGAAAATTACAATTTTATCATAACACAACAACAAAAACAACAACTTACGCCTAATATATTCGACATTGAATGTAATGATTAAATTAATACAATAGTGATACTATTACTTTACATTACATTGTACAGTTTGCTGGAATTGGTAAAGCTTTTGGCTATTTGTAATGTTTAAAGAAATTCTGGAAATTTGTCACACTATGTAATTAACTTTTTATCTTTTTCACTCTCATGTATTTTTCACAATCTGCTTTTGAAAGAATTCAATTATGAAAGAAAAAAAATTAAACAACAGGTAAAAACAACAGGTAAAATAATCTGATGTATTTGAATACAAATAATAAATTAAAATGAGCAAATCGGGATAAAATGTACCAATCAGAACCAATATGACCGGATCAAAAGAACAATGCAGCTGGCAGAATGTCAAACATTCACTGATTGGTTGCTCCTGATTGGATCTCTGGAATAACGGCCAATCTGAACGTGTTGGAGTAAGTGACAGATGCTTGGTCTGATTAGCAAAAAGACAATTGGCTTAATCTTTTCCTTTTTTGTTGTTTTTTGCTTCTCATTTGTACATTTGTAGTACCATTCTCACTGCACCTGAAACAAACACCTTCTAGGTGGGTTATAACGAAGGGTGCTTCAGTTCGTTTTATTAATTGCTTACCGCGAATAGAGGCACTAAAGCTATACACAACAAAACGCCTTTAAACAATGAAAGACCCAGAGAAAGAATTTAAATAAAAATTTTACTTGAACTTTAATAACAAATTAACTAAAATGACCCTCGTTGCAGGCCTGTACTGAAGCTTTGAGAGCGGCGCAATGCGTTGTCCTCTTCTCAAAACTCACAACGTCGACTTCGGCTGTCCTCCATGTTGTCGGTGGATAACGTGACTCCACTTCCCACACTCTTCTTCCGTCTTTGTCCAAAACTCGCTCGTCAAACGTCCGTCGCAGCTTCAAGATGGCAACCGCAAACTCTGTGTAACTTCTCAGTTAACTAACTAAACGCAGAACGTCTCCTCTATATCCCGTGCCTTCTGTGCTTGTCAGAAATCTAACTTGTTTCTTGTTTCTAACTAACTCTTTCTCTCTCTGGGTTTTGTTAACTAACTTTACCCACGTTCAATCTCCTCTCTCCCTTCACACCGTCCTCTCGCTCCTTCATCCCTTCTTCCCACCCCTTATCCTCTCTCTGCCAATTGAGTCCAATTTGTTTGAATGACAGCATTCACTCACCAACCCTTTCATGACATCAAATGGCAGACAAAATAACCAATAAAAAATTTATGTTTCTCGCAAACACACTACGAACTCAAAATAGTTCTTCATACCTTCTCATTAAATACAAACTTTAATGAATCAATCAATCTGGTAATAAAATAAAGTATATTGCTGTCAATAATAGAATTAACACATTACAAACATCAGCCCTGTAATTATTACCGGGCTACAATTGTTTTACACTTCTCTGGAGCAGAAGTGATATTGACATTGTAGAGTTTAGAAAAAAAGTCAATTTGCTGTTTTGTGTTTTTATTAATCTAGCTTGAACCTTTTAGCATTGTGATTTTATTACAGCTCTGTGCAAAATCAATGACAATAACAGCTCTTTCCGTTACCTCAGTTTTTTTTGTGAGCAATAAGGATCCAGATTGCTTTCTGAAGAGCCCCGTTGTGACATTACATTTGTACTAAATTGCTCTGGAGAGATTTCAACTAATGCACCACTCACCCAGACATACCTGAACGCAGAAGAGAAACATTAGTTCGCTCTGGCTATTCGCTTATATTTTACCAGGCAGCATATATAACAACTGCAGACGGCGATGGAGCGCTTGACTGAGTTCTGTATTGGGAGTCAGTTGGAGAGGCTGTTAGCTGTTACTCGCTGTGTTGACTTTCGAGATCTATTCTCCCTCAGTGCGCACTATCTCCTGCACCAATGTAATATTGAGAAAGGCCGCAGCCTTCCTCTCATCTCAGCCGACGCTTATTTAGCACCTAAGACACGCGAACTGATATGAAACAAAAGTAATGTTTCTGGACCAGAGGAGTGATGTAGCAAAACAGCATGTGTGTGGTTGGGTGAGTGGGATGCTTGGCTTCATAACGCTTATTTTATTATAAAACCTGCATTTAACCCCAAGATCGCCCATGACTCGTGACCTGAGAGTGGGAGGGCTAATTGTACGTTAGCGCTGGTTTGCTAATGTTAATTGGAGCAGATCGATAAAGAGCAGTTGTGCTGAGGTTATCAGTCAGTGTAGGATGTAGCATATCTCCCAGTCATTTATCTTCATCTGCCTTCTGCTCAATCTGTCATACTTATAAAGAGTACATATGAATGTATTTTGTATAATACTGTTTGGGTGGAATTTTTAATTAAAACTATTCAAGCTTCTCTTATAATGTGATGTGCACAAATTTCATTTATAGTGTTGCTAGCTTTGCTTTTTCTTCTGTGTTATGTCTCATGTAGTAAATGAATCCCTTGCAACAGTCAATGCGAAAAGCATTAGTTTTGACTTCTGAACCGTGACTGAGAAGTGACCGTTTTAACTATTAGAACGTCTTTGATGTGCTCTGGCAGAAGTGACAGAATCAAAACAGAGAAAAGGTCTTTTGAGGAAAAACGAATTTGCGTCCATGTGCAAATAAAACAAAAAATAGATTTTTTTGGTAATCCATGTATAGCTCCACAGCTAAACTGAAATGTTTTATTTACGTATTTTTGCATATAACTTATTGTTACAAATAATAGTGGCACGTAGTAACAGATCGTCTGAGTGCGTTCTACATCTTAAAAGTACGAATCACAAACATATTAACATGGCGTGCTTCATAAAGTGTGAACACAGAGTGTAACATAGAAGATATAATAACCTGGCTGACCAACAGGTAGTTAGTGCGGAAGACACAGAAATTGAACTCGGACAGAGCTCCCTCTACTGTGGGGAGGTAAAACTTTTTGACCAGTAGTATGACAGTTTTCCATTTTCCGATTTTGCTTGGTCTTAACACTGATGTCAACGCAACTTTTCATTGTTATCATCAGTGAGGCATTCATGTTATTTTTGTGATTCAAATTCCAGTAATCATACAGCTATTCTTTATAGCCGAAAGGATATCCTACCATAGGTTTGCTCACAAATTTGACCTCCTTCCCCGTTTAATTCTCTTGTTCTGGCAAGTACGTAATGTAGAGCAGCACTGTTTGAAAAGCTCAAGTGTGCAAGCGATTCAGGACAGTGTTTCTGCGTTTGTCGTCTTCACGGTTTACACTGTTTTCGCACTTCTGCATATAAAAACGAAACCAGGGTGTTGGATGGATGTCCAGATGAACTTGACCAGTCTGCTGCTCTACATGATGTGTCTTTTCAAGCGTGTGATTTTTCTCTTTACACCGCTATCCGCTTTCCGTGGTGCCATTTGCTCCCACTCACCCACAACCAATTAATATTTCACAGTCTCAACTACACAGGCACAAATTCAAATGGCCTCGAGAAGCAAGCTTCTTGCTTCTGACGCCATCCCATTGCACTCCACTCTACAATCCATATCAATTAAGTTCAAGGCTCTTATTTTTTTCACATTTCTTTTTTGGAGGGTAAGATGCTGTCTATTTCTTTCACCCAACTGTCCCAGAAGTCTTCATTAACAAACTGGTGGAACACTTTCTGAATTTAAATGGTGTCATCCATTTGCCATCAGACAATAACGTCACGAGAGGCAGAGCACTTCCATCTTCCCTTGCACTTGGCAGAATTCTTCATGCCTCTTTTCGTCAGGCATCTCAAAAATTGCTGGCACTCAAGTGAATGCTTTTTTTCTCCTCATGCTAAAAGACTCCAGGATTAAATCTTCATGTGTGGATCAATCAATCTTCATCAGTTTGCACAAGCTCTACCTTCTACATCAGCTCCTTCTTGTTTTTAGCAGTCCATATTACTTCAGTTGAATTTTGAAATATTCTGATGTGTATGTGACTTGTTTTTTGGAAAGGAAAGATTTGATGTGTCTTTTTTTATTCTTCATTTACTCATTTACTGCTCCAAATTTTATTCAATTTTTCTTCGTTTTGTGTGCATTGAGCAGTGTTAAAGTTCACAAAATCTTCAGATTAAAGACTCTCTGGAGTCTGTGTTGACATCTGTATTTCCCAAAAGACAACAAAAGGCATCATGAAAATAAGGGAAAATAAGGAGAGAGTACAATTCTGAAATGCTTTTTTCACAGTCATCAATTCGGGTAACAGATTGTCTTAATCGATTTACTTGATTGAATACTATTTTACATTAGAATTAGACACTGCATTTCAAAATCATTAAATATTAACAAACTAAATCAAAATTTACCAAACATACAGTACATATAGAAGATGTTTTTCCTGGTTTTTATTTTTCACTGAATGGTGTATTATGAGATATGCTAATTAGTTTATTAATTTAGCTTAAGATATGTATAAGTGATATAAATTCACATAATAATTATAAACATATATAGATTTTACTTGAATTGTATTCAATTTTTATTTTTTAAATACTTCGGGAAAAAAAAACGTTAGAGAGTGCTTCAGTTGTATGGCCGTTGAGTAGTTGGATTAGGAAAAAAGCTCTTATGGTGGTTTCCCTAAAATAGCAATTGGAGATTCACAATGTTAAGTTTTATTCTCGTTCTGTTTTCCTGCAATGTTCTTATTGCTCTGGAATTGTTTGCTGCCAGAGAAATTTTTGACTCTTTGGTCAGATTAGAAAGAATAACATCAATTACTCTGCCTACCATCACTAAGAGTAAGAGAGTACATTTTTGTTTTAAGTATATTTTCAAATTTGATTAATTTTATGCCACTTTATTTTTGTCACACGAGTATGTTTCCTTACCCAAGCTTCAGTTCACTCTCATGCTGAAGATCACGGTACTGTAGTTGAGTTTTTTGAAAATACATTTTATTTAGCCAAATTGTAATTTTGCCCTGCACAATTTTAAGGTTAATGTTCTGTTCCTATCATTAATTCTTTCAATTCTAATTTATTTCTAAAAAAACAAAAAGGCTAAATATCTAAAACATTTTGCCTGGTTCTAGAAATAAAATTTATAATATTTATAAATTTTGACCAACTTTTATTTTAGAGCGATTAACATGGTACAAACTGATACAAATTGTACAACTGTAACTGTACCATGTTAAACGTGAAACGTTTGTGAAACCTGTGAAAACCTGTGAAACGTTACATTTACAGTAATTTTTATTATTTCAATTAATTATAATAATTAATTTACAAGAATGCAATTTCCCTGTGGGGGCAATGAGATTTTTTTTTTATCTTCTAGAACAGTGTGAGGCTTTTAGAGCTCACCACTGGCACCAAGATGGCATTTTTGTAACCATATTTCATTCTGCACTCTGACAGAAAAACTAGGCCACATTTACAGCCTTGATGTTTCCCAACAAAGCCCATTATGCATGTGTCTGAGAGGTGCATATGTTCTAAAAGAGGCCATAAAAATTACGACCGACACTCGAGCCTATTACACCAGTCAGAGCGCGTGGGAGGAGAAAACCAACATTTCAGTTTGCGTTGCTGAAAAATATCAATTTAATGAAGGTCATTTTAAAGCTGGTGCCAGCGAGAGTAGCTTTGATGAATGGAACCAAGGAGATTTTTTTTCCCCGTGTCAGGGAAGAGCAGCACCGAATCCATAAGTCTGTATTACACTTTCACCTAAGAGAGATAGATGCCAACAAAACGCTGTTGCGTTCAAAAACCAGCCAGGAAATACAACACCATTTCGCAAGTTAGACTTGGACCACGGGGAAGATGGGTGGATGTGTGGAGGAGACGCTGCAGATTCTGGGTGATTTACAGAGGAATTGTGCTGCTGTGGTGACACGGAGCTGTGATGGACTGGATCTTGCTGGAATAGTGGTCATGTAATGCGGCACCAGTAGATGTCCTCAGCATTCTAAGAAAAGGTACATGGCAACGGGAACAAGGTTTCTCTAGTTGCCGCTTCTGTATGCAAGCAAAGATCTCCAAGGGAAAAGTCACATCACATCACCTTGTTGCGTAGGTTTCTGCGTAGAAAGTCTTTTAAAACCCAGACATTTCAGATTTTTTTTACGCTTACAAGTCATAGATGTTGGTTGGCTTTGGTTCTGTTGGTTTGAATCTAAGAGAGCTTCTGCTTTCGTATGCTGGTGCGTTGAAGGGCACTGCGAGGGATTATTGGGTTATTTTGACAAGCAAATGAAAGTTCCAGTTCCAGATCAATGCCGGATCAGGTGAGGACTGTTGTGGTCTTCCCGGATTCTGTTTTTTCTTTTTCGTGTCATCTATTGAGGAATCCACAGAGAATACTCTCATTCCTGCTGAGCTCAATCTTTTCCACTTTCACAGGCTCATGTGAGGATAATAGAGCACTTTTTCTTCTGTGCTGGGAAAAAGATGATAATACTACAAACAGCACAAGTCCTTTTGGTGGATTAGAAATTGATAATTAAACATTTTCCTCAAAACTTGGGTATATTAGTTTGTGCGACATGAGATAAGCTGTTTGTACCTCCTTGGTACAATTTACTCTTTAATAAATTCAATTTAAGCTTTTTTTATGACCAATCTGATAAGTTGTTTTAATAAATATTTGGAAATTATCACCACTTGGATTATGAATTTTCAAATGGGAACATTTTCAGTATTTATTCGGCACTTAATATGATTAAACACTTTAATATACTGTACACTTTTTAGAGTTGCAATTATAGTGATTTTCATTTATAATTTAGCTCAAATTTGTGTATGTTTGCCTTTGCAAAAAACGTAAAATGAGCTGTGCGTTAATATATGCAGCATTAATGTACCGGGATTATTGGACAGAGTTCTAAAAACGAATATGTGAAGATGATTAGCTTTTGCTTTTTTTTTGCTGGGTCTTTACATAAGCGAAATAAACACTTCAGCTCTTTGTGTCATAATGTTTTATGCAAAAAAAAAAAAAGTTGAATGCATGTTAATTGGATTCTTTCCAGTTTTCTTTTTAGCAGTCATCCACGTAATGTAATAAGCAGTCCATTACTCCTGCTTGATTTGCTTTCCATTATTTTCTTTCATTCGTGAATGATTTAAACTGATTTGATTGAGTTGTTTTTGATGCCAGGCTAGAGAAAAGAGGTGTGAGGGTGGCTCCACGCCACAATACGCGGCTTGTTATCAAGCAAAGTTCCAGCGTGATCCCTGGTGGGAGTCCAGAACGATCACCCAAGTGATCAAGGTCAGAATAGTTCTTGTAGCTCATTACTGTTTATCTCCCACTAGAAGATTCTGCAGGGAGAGCCTGTAACGCTTCAGCCAGTTATGCCCCCTTCTGTGCACTAATGCCGCTGAACATACAGGGGGAAGTGGGGTCATTTGTCTTGGCTTTAAATGCAGGGGCTCCACAGACGAGGCTTGCATAGTTAGAGCTTAGGGAAGTGCACTCAGTTTCTTCTCTCCTATAGTCTGTTGCTTTTAAAATATTAATAATAATGACCAGTGGTAATATTTTAAATTATGTCTGTCGATAAAGCCTTCCGCACATGAGTGCATCAGGCTGCTGGCAGAACACACACACACACACACACACACACACACACACTCACACACTTAACAAAAAGCAAGTGTGTTAGTAAATCAGCACGGGGTTCCTAAAGCCCCAAGCAGAGCATTTGTTGCACATAAAGATGGTTTAATACGCATGTCTTCTGGAATATTTACGGCTTAGGGCTTAAAAAAAACTCTACTGTCTGGGAGAAACTTAACTTTTCTTACTTAACATGCCAACAATCGGCTGCCATTGTTGAAATATTTATTTGCCCAGGTCTGCTAGATTTCTAGCAAAATCTATAACATCAAGGATGGAAATAAACCTGATAATGCCTAAAAATATTGTTGTGGAAATATTAAACCGATTCAAACACTTTGGAAAAAATTGGAGATGGTGACCAGCAGACGATCCTTTGGGAACCAGATAGGGAAGGTTATTTGTACTGGGTATTGATTTCTAATTGACTGAAGTCTTAATACATCTTCATAGAATTATTCCTTTTACAGTTTCAAAGAAAAAAAGTCTTCATGCTTGAATAAACCTTGTATTAAAGACCTCGTGGCTGAGCCGTTTCCCTTTGACACCAACCCACAGAAGTGCCGTATTGATCAGTGAATAACGTTCATACTGTTTCAGCTTTGATAGCTTAGACCTGAATTGATTCCACAAACTGCCTTAAGTTTCAACCATTTTAGCTTTTAGATGCAGACTTTTCGCCTCATATCTGCAACGGTTTCACCTTGCGCCATGTCATTTTATACTTTATGGAGAACAGTTAACTAAGACAAATTACCCTGAAGATGTGAGCTTATACCTTTTGTATTGTGTTTAAAGTCTATGCAGTGATCCTTTCTTAATATAGAGTATATCGATCGATATGAAGACTGCAATCTTGAAATTCATTTAACTGTTCAACTGTACTGCAATTCATTGTTCGTTGAGTAGCGCACTGCAAAAAATCCACAATAACAACAAGAAAATAAAAAGCAAAATGAGTGAAATAAAAACTTAAGTCAAGTAAAATATTCTACCAATAGGGTGAGAAATTTTTACTTGGTAAGACAACTAGAAACAAGATCTATTTTCTTCAAACAAGCAAATGTATCTCTCTTATTTCTAAGAGAGTTCATTTATCTTGTAAGAAAAAAAAAAGGATTTATTGTCTAATTTCAAGATTTTTTGACTTGGCAAGAATGTATTTTTTGCAGTGCGGCTGATGAATGATTGACACTTACAGCTTTGATCTTATCCTGACATAAAAATAGTTGTTTGCGCTCATTTTTTGTCTTATAAACACAACTTTTTTTTTTGTTTACTTTGCAGCAGAGTTATTTTTGTGACACAGACAGATTTTCTTTTTATTTTCGTTGGTGTGTTTGTTTCAGTGCTTTAGACGTGCCAATCCCCAAAGTCTGAAAATCTGGACAGAATCTGGAGCACATTATTTTTAAATTAATGTATTTTTTAAACTCCATTTTGTTATTCTGTCAGAGAGGTCTCTTTGGGAAATGCAAGCTTATCTTTGTCTACGTCCAGGTCTATTTACTGTACATCCATGTGACCAGCAAGCCAAGATATGCCCGATTCATAGAAAGATATCATCAGCCTAAACTCTAGAGAGACCATCTGAAAGTGTAAAAAAAACCCCATCAGTTCAGCATCAAAAGCTACTTTCAGCTTTAATAATATTTCCTCACCTCTTGGTTGGGTAGTGAATAATACATCTTGTTTTACAAGGCCCCGTGGGTGCTCCATTAAAAGGACAATTTTGAAACCAGGATGATCATTTATGTGCAATTATTTATTTGTTTTCCATATTTGGGTTTATTGTTATTCGTTCGAGACAAATGAGGCATGGAAATCCATTAGAAAAATTAAAATATCAAACATGTCTGCCCTACAGAGTCGAACTGTTGGTGAATCTCCTGAGAAATCTCAGCCCAGTCATATTTCACCACAAATCAGACATTTATGCACAATATTGCTCCATATACGCCAAGCACACATTTTCTCTTTGTAAACTATGAATTTAAACTAAGTGTAAGTTCCATTTGGTAAAGCACAAGCAGGAACTCCATTGTGTGATATGAAGGCAAGAAGTCAGGCCTGTCAGTGTGAGAATATGCTTCGGCAGAACCTGTTTTTCCTGCGGATTGGATTAAATATGTAACATCTTATGACAAAACCTGGAGGGACTGTCTGAGAGGATTTATCCCACTGACTTGACAAATCTGAGATGGCCATTTCGACGTGAGAAACTGTCTATTTTTCAGTGGTACAGTCTCACTATCAGCTCTTTGTGACTATGACAGGCTTTGAACACTGAGGAACACGGAGGAAAAAAGTCCCATCATCGCAGGAAGAGAGTAGGCACATTTGCTGCTCTCAAATATCTGTTACGCAGTGTGACACTGAAATTAATCCAGAGAAAATGTGAGAATATGTGAAGAGAAAAAAAAAAGAAGGGCTGACTCATATTTCCCTGTTTGATAAAGGAAGCGTAACTGGATTATGAGGACAGATATACGTGCGTCTATGTTTAGGCGAAGGAAATTTCATGAGTCTTTAGTGTGTCTGTCTATAAACAATCGCTCAAACCAAACCAAATCCAGCTTTCCAAGCTAGATTACGTTACCCGCCTTTTTAGATTTTTTTTTTCTCAGAAAAATCAACATTTCTGTCTTCAAATGCATCCAAAGATTACATTTATGTTGCTTTCTGTCTTTGATGTTTGATGGTTTAAAACGAATGCAGTCCAGTCTGAAGATTACATTTCCTGGCCTTTAATTTGTAATGATTTTTATGTTTGATCGCGTGCTCTAAAGTCTTTAGACTTTACGCTTGTCAAGTCGTGTGACTTCTAGCTAGCGCTACAGTACAAAAAAAAAAAAAAACACAATTTTTTTGATAATCGACACTATTTTATAATAAATACTATCAATGATGCAACATTAGTAGTTCAACACTCGCTTAAAAGTCGTATTCATTTCAAATTAAACCTTATCAAGCCTCTTTCTATTTTTTACTTTATAGTCATTTAACAGACGCTTTTTATTTCAAATGTTTAATAATATCACATTTCGTTCAATCACTACAAAAGCTCATAAATAGTTTTTGGTATGTATCCGTTTTCTGTTTGCTTTTTGCATTCCGTGTCTCGTGGAGCTGCAATCAACCCAATAACTATGGGTCTGCGGAAGACACACCCTTGAATGTGGAAGACACACCCTTATTTGGTGCTCAGCCAATAACAGAGCATGTTTGTTATTTATGTTTAGTTTGGATTGCGTTGTTAGGGTCTGGAAACTAGTTTGTCTGTATTAGATCATTAAGCCTTTTGGTTTGGTGTTTAGTTTCATTTTGCTAATCTTTCTATTAATGTTTTTATTTTTCTCTAAGTGAGTTTATTGCGCTTAAGCTTTAAGCTAATGTTTACTTCTATTGTCTACTTGTTTACTCATTCAATTATTTTTATTAGTTAAAATAAAAAAAAAACGTTGTTTGTTTTTTATTTGTTTAGGAAAAAAAAAAACATCCTAGCAGCCATAATTTCAAAATTTCATAAGTTCAAAGTACAGTTGTCCACATAATTCCTTTGTTAAACTTTTCAGTGAAATTTAAAGAAAGAACACTCTTTTACCACACTCAGTTACAGATGCAATGTACAAAAGACACATGACTAACCAACTTAACAAACTTGATTATTGTAAATCTGGTTTGGGGCTTTGTCTTGTGGATTAAATATGTGCAGTCTTCCACACTTTAGGCATTTATTTAGCTCTGTGTAGTCATCTGAAGAAAGTGTGTTTGAGAAAATTGAAGTTGTGTGTAGTGTGTGATACAGTGTCTTTATATAAATTCTACTTTTTCTGGCATTTAAGAATGATATTTTCTTTACACTGTAGAATTGTTTTTTGCATTATGGTTGCTAATTATTGATAGTGTTTTTGCATTTGTTTAGCTAGAGATTTTTTTCAAATCTCTGCTGAGAAAATAAAATAAAAAAACCCGAACAAAATTTGATTTGAAATTGGGTGCTTATATTTGCATAAATACGGTACATAATTTTAAACAGGCATATTTAAATTTGAAGACAAGTAAATCAATCATACTGCTCATTAATGCTAAAAAATATTTTAGAAAAATAAAATGCATAAAAAGACCATACTGTTGTCGGATTTGTTATTTGTTTAGATTTTTCCATGTGATTCAATGGGAGTCGATGATTAGAGCAGAGGAAGTTCCTGTTTGAAGCTTCGTCCTATATGTACAGACCTATTTCAAACAGATTCTCTGCACAGGCGCCTACAACCTTGTTCTTTTTTTGCGGCAGAACTTCAAAGTTGTGTCTATTGTATTTATTTATTTTTTTTTTCAATTATTTTGAGGTTAACGGTCATGTATTATTCATTTGTAAACTACAAAAGCTGTAAAATGTCAGAACAATAAAAAGTCCTACTGTTATATTTTTTTAGACATTTTTTTCTGAAATACATATATTCTTTTTCTTAAATGTAAATGTCTGGTTTTTGAATTCTGAAGTTGTAAGGGTTTTTTAAAAGTGTGATTGTGTGGAAAATAAACAACAACAAAATTAAAAAAAAAAAATCAAAAATTACATACGCGTACACACACACACACACACACACCTTTCAATGCATATATTTGTATTTGTTTCTTTTACTTTTGAGGTTGTTTTACTTTTGTGTGTATGAATGTATTTCTGACAAGCTGCATAAGAATGCTGAGTGTTGGGGTGGTATGGGGTGTCACTAAGCGGACAGGACACGAGAATCAGGCCAACAGAATAAGCGTGTCACCCATCACACACACGGATAATGAGCAAGACAGTGTCACATGGACCCCGAGCCTGACACCGCTCTCAGACACACAGACCATTATACACACATCACTGCAACACACAACCCGCTACGTGTTCCAATGGCGCGACAGGTGAGTCTATGATTAGCGTCCTTCTGTAGGGGTTCACTTCTAATGAGAGTCTACACACATCTACACACTGTGCTTGTGTAAGGGCTTGGGAAGATTTGGCAGATGTGAAAATATGGATAACTGGACTGTATTCTTTGGCAAAAAAAAATGAAAATACAGGAAGAATCTGGATCCGTCAGCCTCTCTGGAGACCCCCGCCAGTCAGAGTCCTCGCTTTGTCCCCTACGTGTCTTCACTCCTCCATACAATCAAGTGTTATCACGGCGCTTCCGATTGGACACAATAGGCAAAATGCTGCAAGAAGTCTTGTTCTATTTGCGCACTCCTTTGGTTGAGTTTATCTTACGGAGCGCTTTGTTTCACACGCCACGCCACACAGGACGAGTTAAATGACTTGCTAAGACCAGTTGTCACTGCTCTTCAGAAGTTGGCTGGTCTTTCAGCTGTTCCCGGTGAACACTGACAGTGAAGGGATTGTGTGCTGCCCACGGCGTGACAGATAGGACTCAAAGTGAACGGATGGTTTGCCAGTCATGTCACCTGTCCTTGGGCTCAGAACCTTCTCCAGTTAAGGTTTTATTCTCCCAATAACCCTTCGGCGACACAGTTGCACAGTGGGTAGTACTGTCGCCTCAGATGCTGAGATGGGCTCAGCACCCCATTTCCCAGAAATGGAGTAAGTGATAAAAAATGGAGAGATGGATGGACAACACTTGGGTAACCCCTCACACCTTTCTGAGACAGATTTGTGAATTTGCTTTAGTATGAGATGTATTTACTTGATGTTTCCTCAAGATTTCGTGGTCAAAGTGGAGGTTCCATCTCATAAGCAAGGTAAAGCAGAAAATGTTTTACCCAGAACAGGGTTCAGAGGTTTTTGTAAATTTTTTGATTCTTGTAAAAATAAACACTGACAATTACACGGTAAATACAATACCATTTATTATATGAATTGAATAAATCTCGAAAAAACGAGTGATGTTTGTTAAAAAAAAGCAGGTAAAACAGGAAAATGTGCATTTAGAAAGCTTTGTGGTGTAATTCTAAACCCTTAAATGTTAAAAGAAAAGTTACATGAGCCTTTCAGATCTGATGTGAATGTAACAACTTTCTTAATCATAGACATAAGCACCATTATTATAAATCCAATCATGACATGTACAGTATCAGATTAGCAGGAGTAGCTGCGTATGTCATATATTTAGCTTGTCATTATGTTTGACTGTGATGTAATGTGTCATGAAGTATGTAATGACTTAATAAAGAGATGGTTTATAATCAAGTTGTTACAACAGAAAATGTGTCCTGCCGTTACATTTGGCTTGATGATCTGTTGGGAAACTGAGGAGGAAATGTTTTTACATTCGGCGTCATGTTAAGCTAGTTAGAGTGAAGGCTTTTTCTGTTTCAAATTTTAAGTAGAGTATTGGCTTTTTTTTTTTTTATATTTTTATAATTGAACCTTTATTAGTCCGTCTACACAACTACAGTAAGAAGATTCCATCTTAAGTATGTTATTTCCAGAAGCCTATACACATGACACCAAAACAGAAACTAGAACTACAAGTAAGCGAGAGGCGGAAACAAACCCGGAATTATAGATTTTATGTGTTAAGAATTGTACGTACAATAAATGAAAACGACAAAAGTGTTTCTCCTGTCCTCTACACTTGAAGTACAACAATACTCTATAAAACTAGATAGCAAATAAAAAGCATTTGGTTTAAAAATGTGTTCTTGCCATTGCAATGTGTTATTTCAGATAATGTGATATTTCGATAATGGAAGAATCGATAAATATTTAGATGTTTCATTTGCTTTTAATAAATACAAAATATGTTAATTCATTTATAATGACAGAAACCATTGCAGTAAAACAGATATTTTTTTTTATAAATAAAATACAAAACAGTTTCTACCAATAATAAAAGCCATTTAAAAATATACAATAAGGAAGGCCACGGTGCTTTTAATTCAATTTAAGTAGTGCCGAATAAGTAACGGAAATGCAATCTGTCATTTTATAGGTGCGAAGTAAACCATTTCCATGGTATAATGGGGTGTCACATGAATATGACAAAAACCATATTCACTCCATTTAAAGATTTGTAACGTTCACATTTTGCAATATTTTTTTATTGTTGTTGTTGTTGTTGCTGTTATGAAAATGAAAAGTATGAAGTGTGTGTATCTGATTAAAATTATTTAGTTACCAACTAAAGCTCAAAAACATTTCAGCTTAAGAAAAATAAAAAGATTTCCTCATTCAACAAGAATTTTTTTCATATAAAACATTTACTAAGGTTTTAGCTTCTTAATTTTTAGAAGGCATAAATATGTTTTTGAGAACGTTTGCATGTGTTTGTGCTTGTGTTTCCAGGCTGGGGTTTTAGTTGTGTTTATAAGCCTGACTCTTTTGTGGTCTTCTGAATGTGAAGACCGCCGGCTCAAAGCAGCATTGTGGGGTGATTTTTGTGGAGAACGCTTAAAAGTGGAGCTGTGTGTTTCACATAACAACTAATCCGCCTGGAGTCACTGATAAAATGAACTTTCCAATTCTCCATGTATGTGGGGTGCGGGCGGATTACGGCCGTCTCTACCATCAAATTTTCAGCATTTATATTTCATAACAGGTGGTCATAAGACAAACATTTTTTGGTCACAAGACAAAAGTTGCTTAATAGCTGTTGTACGGAATTTCTGACACTGACATTTTTAAGCCTCAGTAAAGGTGATAATTATAATATTTTAATACCGACAATGCTAAAAAAAAGAAAACAGTATTGTGTATCAGTACTTGGATATTACTGCATATTTGATTTAGGTTTGCCTTTAAGAAAAAAAAATCTGACGACCAGATTTCTGTTTTTCGCCTGAATATTGTCTTGAGTCAAAGTAAAACATTGTGATATTAATTTTCACCAATATCATCCACCCTCTCTCGTAGAAAGTTATAATTTTTTAATAATAAAAATATACAGAGCAATCTCTCGGCTGCATACATTTCAAGCAGCACTTACTCGAAGCAACGCTTTGCTGACAAGGCATTACAGAAAGTGGTGAAGAATGCATGTTTTGGCTGAAGCTATAACTCCTTATCTTAAGCTCACATGAGCGCTGATGTGCGGCATGCCACTGTTGATAGCAAAGAACAGTTTTAGTGCAAGTCCCCGTCAGAGCATTTGTAAGACTTATCTTGCATAAAACATATCTTTTTTTCCACTGCTAAGGTGTGTCTGTTGAATATTAAAAAGAGTAAATACAAATCTAAAGGAGAGGAAATCCACCAAGGTCTTAACCATTAAGGAATAGCGAGCCGCTAGTTATTCAATTCCCAGAAAACTGCTCCTAGAGCTTTTCTCAGCCAGTCTGGAACTCGACATCACGGTGGTGATTGTCTCCCGGCAGTGAAGGAATTCCAGTCTGGGTTCAAACGGATCATGCTTGCTGCATTAAAGATGGGAGACTTAAAACACAGAGCAGAACTTCCCGCACATCCTCTTCTTTTGTCTCGCTCCGAGAAGCTGGAGAAATATCACCAGTGCTGATTATGTGGTCATGACAGCGCAGAAGAAGAAGTCACCAATCATAACCACTCCTAATGAGAAATGATGCTGCGGAGTATGTTGAAGAGAAGGAGGATGAGGAGACGAGCGGGGGAAGGGTGGGGGGTCGCGCTGGGTATGACATTGAAACTGATCATCTGCCATTTATCAAGTAACCGGGGACTCAATATAAGTTTTCCTCCCTCTGCAGAGAGGAAAGATGAATTGCGTAGGCCAGGCCAGACTCTCTGGTACTGAATAATAAACACTGCCTTAGGTAACCCGGCTGCTGAGAGCACCAGCGCCTTGAGCAGTGTGACCACAGGTCTTTGTTTAAATAACTCATGCCCTTGTGCCTTCTTACTTCACCTGAACCTCAGATCATTCTTTTTTAACCAACTTATTCTGCTCTTTCTGTTTGTCTGCCGGCATTGGAAACGCGACCCAAGCCAGGCTCTGGAATCCTACATGTGGGGGTTCAATAAATAATCACTGTGTTGCTGTGGGTGAAGAAGCAAACCAGAATGCAATTTTTTTGACAAAAAACTGTTCTGTAGTTATCAAACATGCGGTGAATAAATATTGAAGATGATTTCAATTGGATTGACAGGGTTTGTGTGCACAGAATTAGGATTTATGTTCCGTTGAGTGCAAGCTTAGTTGTATTTTTTGGGGTGGTGAGAAAGTTCAATGAGGTGGTCTTGGCTCGGACTTAAGCAGTGGTGGAATCAATTGGGCTTACCTGCCAATGTAAGTTGTAGGCTTGGGGGAAAGTAATCGCAAAAGAAAATATATCATTTTTTGGATCCTGGGTTTAATCCACTTTTGCAACAATCCGATTTGTTTCGCTGTGACATTGAAGAATGCTTCAGCCTGGTCAGGAACTAGCCCGAGCTTAAAGTCATTCACTCAGTGTGCTTTCTTATCAACCGCTGCTTCTGCTGCAGCAAATTGATAAGTTATGAGTTAGTAAAGCCCCATTTTTACACCAGAGGAAGTTTTTTTCTACGAAAAAATCTCAAATCGTTAATCAAAGCTTAAACTCAAGGCTGCTTTTAAAAAAAACAATCAATAGCGAGGGCTGATCGCTTTCTTGTTAAAGCTCTCAACACCAAACCCAACACTAAACAATTCAATTTTCTTGCTGTTGAGGGTTTTCTGATTCTGGAGTCTTTCTAGAAATTTGGTGTATATATTTAAACTTTGCTTGTTTTACTGCGATCTGAACGACTGCTGGGAAGTACTTTTGACTGTTTTTATAAGTTGGACAGTGATATTATTAAGAACAATTATATTCAGTCATTTGAAAGAGCATAATAATATTCTCAGCCATTTTTTTAATACTCTAAATCACATGTGTCAAACTCCAGGCCCATTTTATGAGGCCCGCGAGAGCTTAAAAGTTTTAAGTGTCTAAAAATAAATACCGTGTAATAAAGAGCGTGTGTTGACTAAAAACAACATTTCCCACAATGCCTTTCGACTACGGTAGTTTTGTGTTATTTTTCTTTATTCACTTGGACAGTTCGATCCTTCATTAGGCCCTTTCACACATACTGACATTCCCGGAAAAATACCGGTATTTATCCTGCACACACGTATGTGTGAACAGACAAATGCCGGAAAATTCGTTCCGGAAATCTTCCAGAACGGATAGAGGTAACGTACCCGGTACCTAGCCGGTATTCTCCTCTGTGTGAAAGCGAAACAGAACATTTCCGGGAACCCACTGCTCTCAGCCAATACGAACATTCTGGCGTGGGTCACGTGTTCGTATTTTCGCGCGGTCATTTCGCGCTTTCGCGGGTCTAGTCGTTCAAAAGGTTCCGCCGGTTGACGATGTCACAAAACATTCACTCGTCGCTGTTTACAGAAATCACAGTCGGAAAAGTCGTCCAACTGAAATGACAGTGAAATCAAAGCACCTATAAGACATTGGTTGGATGAAAACATTTGTCACCACATTAAAGGAACAGTTAGTGACGCCGTCTCTTATGAAACAATTACCCATGTTATTCATGTTTACAAAGGCGCAGCTGTTTAAAGCGTGTCGCCAGTTGATGATGTCACCGAAAGTACCGGATTTTGAAACCGCCGTGTGAAAGCTTGTTATCCGTAAAAATGCAGGAATGGCAACGCTTGTGTGAACAGTCTTTGCAGGAAAAAAAGCAGTACGACTTTACTGGTATTTTACCGGCATTTCTGTGTGAAAGGGCCTATTAATGGAGTTATGTGGGTTTTAATACCATGGCATAGTTTAAAAGGGTTTATGTTAGAGTAACAAACTTTGGTTTTCTGCACAACTGCAATTGTCGCTTGAATAGGTTATAATAAAAACATAGTAATTTAACATTAAGAAGTAGTTACATTTATTTTACATTACATTTGATTACATTTATAAGTTACATCCGGCCCTTTGAGGACAGACATTATGCTGATGTGGCCCTCGGTGAAAATGGGTTTGACAGCCCTGCTCTAAATGTATTATATGAAATTGCATCAGGAATAATTTATCAAGCTTTAAGTCTCCGTCTTCCGGTGACTTTTATTTTGCTCTTAATTGTGATATAAAGTCCTTGTTACCTTCTGGTTCTTCGTTCTGCTTGCTTCAGCGTTGAGCGTTTTGATTTGATTGATGCATTTAATTAAGTTATTTGTCCGTTCAACTGTGTCTTGTTAATTTCCTATTTTGGCTTATTTTCTAAGGTCCGTGTTTTTTATTTTGCAAAGATTTTATCCGCAGTTTCTCATATATGTTCCTAGTCTTGTGGTTTTTAAGGTCTATTACTAGTCATGCATGGTTCCAGTCATATATTAGAATCTAGTCATGCTTTTTGGCTCTAGTCGTGTTAAGTTAAGCCCAATTGCTTTTTTGTTAGCATTGTTTTTGTTGATAAAAACAATCTTTGCATTTGAGCCTGTTTCCTGTTTGGTCCACGACCACAGCCGGGACATTAGAACAGCAAGTTTGAGACCCAAATTTGAAGCCCATCTGAGCATTTCTGTGTTGCCTTTCCATATTTGGTGTTGCCTTTCCTTATTTGATTTTGGCATTTCTGCCAGGTTTACTTTCAAAGTCCAAGATGGAGAATTGGAAGGCCTTAATAGCCCAAAGGTTTGAGGCAGAGAGTTACTGTATGTTTCTTTGTGTTCCACCCTGTAATTGGTTGGCCAGCGTTCCTTACCGTGTGTCCTGCCTTCAGGTCCAGAGATGCTGAGATTTGCTCGTCATGAGCCAGAAATGATGGAGAAAATGGATGGCTGAAATTTTTATCAGCTGAAGCTGAGCTTGGTCTAAACGCACATTTGCAAACTGGTTACAATCAACCCAGTAGTAAAGTCAAGCATCATTTATTACACAGCGTCCCATTACAGCAGAGCTTCCCATCAGTTGTAATGAACTGGCTCAGCAGGCCCTTCTGGAAGTCATCGCATTGAGGACTTTACAAATCAGATGGATAACAATGTAGATATGTTTTCAGATTATGCCGGTAATTTAATAGGAGTGCCAGTGTGAATGCCAAATGTTTCAGCAAAACTTGATTAAAGCGGCATATGAACACACTCTTTAATTTGCAGCGATTGAGTTGAATTTTGCACCAGGCCCAAGTAAGACTTCCAGGCCATTACTGATTTATCAAGAGGGAATAGAGACATTCACACCATAGGCAAATGACAAGGTTACGCTTGCTGGAGCATTCAATCACAGGCCCGGAATAAAACCCAGATGCCCCCCTTCATCTTTCAGATGTAAATAAAACACATCCATCACCAATCTGACAGCCATCAGTGGATAACTTACGGCCAGCATAATAATTTGCAAGGCAGTGCTGCGCGGAGATTGGTAGAGTGGATTTAGCTTGAGCTTTGCAGCTGGTAGTTTGGCGGCTAAGTGTTTAGTTTCATTGCACTTCACAGCACAAATTCAGCCGAGGCACTGGAGAGGGAATTCTCTGTTAAACACATTTTTTAAAGCTTCAAAATTAATGTCTCCTGCCAGTGTCTGATTTAAATCTGCTCCCAGTCTATCTCCAACATACTGATGATCGCGCGCTGCCAAGCAGGATTTACATCACACACAGCAATGTGGATTGGAGAAGATACAGGCAGCGTTTCCTCATCACGTTACATGTAATGTTCCATTTCTATTCCACTAGCATCAGAAAATTGCTTTTGCATATTGCAATGAAATCAAATGTTTTATGAATAGTGTTGCAGTAAATCTACTGTTTTGATAGTGTCAATGTTTATGTTTCCGAAGTGTGTGTGTATAGATGTACTATACATACACAAACACACACAAAATGTTTTTTATAACGATGTGGGCTTATTGTAATTAAGTCAAAAGACTTTCATTTATAATGTTCATCTTATTTGTGGTGGGAAAAATATGTGGTGCGGAATGTCAAGACTTTTCCATTTCTGGATCACATGGAGCTGGAGCCAATCGCAGCTCTTCTCCCTTCCCAAGGTGGACACACCGTGAATTTGTTACCAACCAATCACAATGCAGGAGACACAGTCTAATTCTCACTCAGTCCTTTGGGCTATTTTCCACACTCCAATTCTCTTGAACTTGAGTCTCAAACTCACAGTAAACCACCTTTATTCTAATTTTCTGCTAGTCAGATCTAGTTTAGCTAACACAACATGCAGATCCAATAAAAGGAGTGTTTTCCAACTAATGAAGGTGATTACTATAAACCAACAGATCTGTAGACACTTGAGGGCTTGTGTTTTACCATATCCAAAATGGTGATGAGTAAATGTTATCAGGCACATTTCGGATGTAATTTTCACCCAAAGATTAGTGTGAGAATTGAAAACGGAGGAAGGTGGGAAAAGAGAGAATGGGCGAATAAGCCGGAAATCTTGCTTGTTCCACCCCCTCGCACTCCCACAGCCTCATCATCTTGCTTGAGGCAATTCCCCATCCTTTAGCAATATTAGTAGGTTTACAGAGAAGGAATTGAGGAGCTTCTTAGCACTTCTTCTCCTCGATGTGAAACCTCGGAGGGACCAATCAACTCTTCAGTAATCCCACAGTTTGATAAGAGAGTCTCCAGCTGTGAGCGAGTCGATCATTCAATCACACACCTCCTACGAGTCGACAGAGAAAGTTTCCTGCATCTGAATCTTAGTTTCGTGCTCTCAGGTAATTCAGTGCATCATTTCCGAATTCACTGTGTTGTTTATACCTACATCTACAAAAATACAAAAGCAAGAAACATTTTTCACTCTGGCACCTTGAGTGCAAGGATGGATGCCTCTGTGTCTGGGAATTTTAGGTGCTTTTTTTGAGATGCGCTTTTATTTATTTTACAGTCATTTGGCAGACGCTTTTATCCGCGTTTTGTTAGACACTTACACAATTATGAGCATTTGCAGCAAATTGTCATAAAAGGAAGAAGTGAATGCTTTACACAAAAGCATATCAAGAAATACACTAGGCGCAAGATCTTAACAGTCAGTGAACACACATTTTGTTGTAGTTTAAGAGCTGGTGGAGCTCGGTGTGCGTTGTTTTATTATGTTGTGAAGGTGGTAGAGATTTATTTGAAATTAATCTGAGGTGTAAGGAGTACCTGAAAGCAATACAGTACTTGAGCAAAAGTATGGATACCTTACTGTAAAATCACTCCATTACAAGCAACAAGTCACCAATTCCAAGAAGACTTGAGTAAAAGTCGTACTGAAATCAGGCTCAAAAAACACAAAGAAACGTGAATGACAAGAAACTCTTGAATTATGAGGTTTTATTCCCTAATATTGGTTTTGTAATTTAAAACCTCAATGTTTTCAAATGGCAGAACAAAAGATATAAAAAAGAACAAAAAGTCAGCCTTAGTCAAACTCAAATGTGAAAAAAGTGCAACTGATAATTCATGTTTTTGTGATTTAGCTCATAAAACACATCTTGCCTCATCTGCCCAATACATTAACTGCGGTAGAAAAAGATGCCGTTGACTCACAATGTACAGATGCTCACACTAAGTGTCCATTCATAAGTAGTAGAGTAAAGAGTGCAAATAATCAAAAATGTAGTCTATTAGAGTGTCAAAGTTGGTAATAAATTAATATGTTGTTCCATTAGACAGCAGCTGAACGAGAGAATGTATTCTTAAGAGATTTGGACTTGATCTTAGCATCAACTGGTAGCAAGTGCAAGGGAACAAGCAGTGGAGTGATATAATAGAAACATTAGAAACCTGTCGGTTTCCTAAATACTTGGTAGGAAGGCTGATTTAAAGTTTTTATGAGTGCTAAAAATATTGCAGATAATGTATCTAGATGGTACAAAACTAAGTGGTTGAATCATCCATCCGATTTCATGGGTAGCAGGAGCCAATCCCAACAACCCTGGGTCTGGATTGATGTGTATTGACGGGACACACATTCACATTCTCATAAAATATGTCCAACTCTTAGTCTGACAATATTTTGGGGACCCTGTAAATAACAGGCTTACAAATGGCGAGGATATAAGAACAGAAAATGTGCCACCCTGGTTGAATCATGGGGCTCTTTCATGTAAAAACGTGATTAGAGAAGGTGCTAAATCAGTCAGCGTTCAGAAGATCTGATAGAAGGCTGTTTGCTGCAAACTGTCTTGCTAATTTAACAACAAAGATGCTTGATGCAGAGTCAAGATAACTGTGACCTAATGGGGTCTGTTCTTGTGTGTAAAGAGGGGGAGGCGATCAAAGAGACCCGGGTTCAATCTCTAATAGCTGTTTTGGTAAATTATGGTTCACTGGAGGAAGAGTTTTGAGCATCAACAAAATCCCACAAGGATGAAATAACAAAATGATGGAGACACAATGTTCAGTTTTTGTTTCAGGCTGAAAATAGAATTCTGAAAGAACATGCTACTAATAAATAACCAACATTTTCAGTATAAAGGAAGGTGGGTCGGGATTAAATGGCTTGGAGAAGGAGATTGTGTCACCATAATTTGGCAAACAGCATATTTAGTCATGTGACTAATTTTAGAATTAAACATGCATAAATAGCTCGCTGTGACGAATGTGTTAGAGCAGAAAAAAACATATTTTTCAGTAATTAAACAGGCACATTTTATTATGCACTGGATAAATAAGTTAAGTTACAGTAGTATATACACGTAATTAAAGTATAACTATATACTTAATCTTATTACGTAACTTATAAGTATATACGTAATTAAAAAATACATTTATAATTTGTCAAACATGTCTTACGATTACATGTTACGATTTCTATTCTAGTCTAATTTTATTTCTAACTTTTTTGGTCCAAAAATTTTGTTGTTTACAACACTTTGGTTTTGAAGTGAGTTCAATTTTAAGATACAAATTGTATTTTCAATTTGCTTAAAAGAAAAATTAATAAATGAGAGTATGTATGTGCTGTTTATGATTTTAAGATTGAAGGTTGATTTGTTAGGATTTGTGTTATTTATTGGTTGATTAAACTTTTTATGGTGAATATTCATTATAATATAATAAAGTTGTGAATTAGACAAATATGTTTACTAAATTGTGAAATGATTTTATGTAACTATTCTTGTCATTTTCAGTCACCCAGTCTCAGAGCGATTGATCTTTTGGAACGAGTTCAAATGATGGTTTAATTATCTTCATATGACTTGAAAGAGCATTAAAATTTGACAAAAATTGGATTCATAAAAATGTGTATTTTTTTTTTTTTTTTGCTGTATTAGTTTATTTGTGGATAACATTTACAAATGCACAATGAAACTATGATAACTGCAAACATATTTATTCTCGAATCGTCACAAGCAATTAACAAAAGGTTTAAAACCCCGCCAGTGCTGCCTGCAGCTATATTTTTTTTTCAACCTTTTCTTGTTTAAAAACAGATTTCCTTAAATTATATGTGAAAATATTATGCTTTTTTTCCAAAATTTTTGGTGTTGGTAAAGAAAGAACAAGTTATTGCAAATGTCTTAAATATTTGCTAATGTAAACACAGAAACCCCTGGATTATAATTGGAAATGATTTATAAACATTGCACATTTCCCAAAATTGTAGCTGTGGGTAAAAACATAACAACATTGTGCAAGATTACTCCCTAATGACTTATGTAAGTTTAGAAAAGGATAACAATTATCTTTTTTTCTCTCTGTTTTTTCAAACATCAAAAGATAACAGTAGGAATAACGTCTCCAGTGATGCAATCTACTTTTCCCATATGACGTAAGTTGTTCCCTCTGGAGTCCATTGACCAACCGAGCTTCACATTTACGTACAGTAATTCTGTTTTTTCTACTGACTGATGCGAATATGACGTGCAGGTTGAATAACCTTGTTTGTCAATTACTCCACTTTTTCGAAACCAATTAGAAGTTTAGAAACATTCTGAAATCTGTGTACACTTTTCTAATGAAGGCAATCGTTTTTTTTTCCTGCCAATGTGGCCTCGGGCTTGCTGTAAGCGAGCTGTGGGCATAAGCTTTGAAGCAACCTGTCAAACATTTCATGACTTTCCACATCAAAAAAGGACCCAGACTGCACTACAAATGCAGCTCTTATTGGACGGTTATAGCCTGATAAACATCAGGAGTGTCAAAAGTCCCGTGTTCATCCCCTTCGAGCGAATGATGACAGCAGTTACGACGGTGCAAGATCAGCACATCCGAGGAGGGCACATCTGCACCTTGTTTCATGAACCTTTACGTCTGCCACCGAGACGTTTAATTGGTAAACAGATAGTTATCACTGCAGGGATTATCACCATTAGTGGATGTTTGTCATGTAAAACAGCCTCTTCATTTCCTCGTTTAAGACCACATGACGTGATAGTCAAAGCCAATTTCAGTATTAAATTAAATGCCGTTTTTATTCGAGTCTACTTAACATTAAAAGCACTTAAGGCCACCCTAGGGGGCGCTAGTGAGCACACAATGGAGTGGGGCGTGTAAAATCTTCTATTACCCTTCTTTCTTATATTGTATATATTTTTTAGTTTTTCTTCCTCATCTGATGTCATTCAGTGTTTCTATATACATCTTTAACTCGTTAAAACCTCTCTAAATAGGAACCTTATCGATAGAACTGATGTTCGCACCACCAATATTATGAGTTCAAATCTGCGGGTAAAATTTTGCTAGTGTTTTTTGGCCGCTTAAATCTAAGCATTAAGCAGACACTTTTATTCAATGTATTTGCATCTTAGAACGAGATTTCTGTTTTACAACATTTCTTAAATATTTGTGTTAAATAAAGACAGCATTTTGTTTCCAAAGAGAGTTTTGAAAACCATCTAAAAATGTGAGACGTCTCCAGAAATTGCTTTTAGATTTTAGCAAAAATAGTACTCTCTTAAATGCATTAACAACTATTTATAGGAAGTGCTTTGAATAAAGAATATAAGGCTTTGCAGCAGAGGACATGGATTAGCTCAACAAAGATGCCAATTGCCATGGCAACCGATTCATTCATTGGCAGGCAGGTGATTATAAATATACATTAGAAGACTGACTCACAATCAGCATGTGATTTTTTTTCTTGAGACGTCTCCTTTAAAGTTCACAGCTAAAACAGTTTTTTATCGAAGTCTTTGAACGCAATCTCTTTGTAATAACCTGGAAAAGCTCTGAAGTTTTAGTTTGTTGTTGTTGTTTTATCAGTTTTGTAGATATAACCTACTTCCGTTGTACTTACTCTAGCCTAATGTACAAACACTTTTGGAATGAGTGTGCATGCTGAAGCGTATCTTTCTGGGAAAATAGTAAACCAAACGGCTGTTTTTGCGAAAGGTTTTCCAGATATGTGGCTCACTTCAATTATTCATTTGCTGCATTATTTAACAATGTCATATTTATGCAGCGGCAGTTTAATATTTGTTACATTTTCCTTTTGTTTCAATATTGATGAAAAGACTTTGCAGAACTAATATTGTTTTGCATTTCGTTTGAAATGTTTGTAGAACCACTTTAACTGCCCATTCAAGATTATTTCATTGTAGATTATTTCAGATTATGTTTCATCTTATTTCATCCCGTTTTTTTTTTTTGTCATTTATCAATACTGTCTATTACACTGTATTGCTTCTTTGATTTGATTGTATTGTTCTCTTATGTACAGATAAGTGATATTTGAATCTCTGCTAAAGACATTGCAGAAACCGAATAATTAACACAGAAATGAACACAAAGTTTCCACAACTTTACAATGACTTTCCTTTACACAGGGGAATTGTCGGCCTTTCATACTCATTAATGCTTTAGCCGAAAGGCATCAACTAAGCTTAACGCTGTGTGCTGTAAATACAGAAGCGAAGCAAAGGCACAGGTTGCACAACATGTTGTGTAAAACCAACACGCAGACGGACGAAGGAAGCACATTAAAAGCAAAGGGTTTTGGCAGAGGGACTTCACTCAGACGTCTCTGGCACTGGCACTTATTTCATATTACCTCCATCATCTGTGCAATTGACTGTGTAATGATAGTTGTGGTAGAGCTGGTGGAAGAATCAAATGGAACTTAATTGAACTGTAATGACTCTGGCATCTATCAGCCAGCGGCGGCAGAGGAGCTCGCTCGTCTCTGGGGGCTTCGTGCCCCCCACTTTCAGGAAGCGGCATCTCCGTCCTCCGTTTGTTCAGAAAGGCTTGTTTTCGCACATCCATGGGTGGAGGTTTCTACTTTACGGCATCTGAATTCTCACCGAAATCACATTCTCACCAGCCAATCAGAGGAAGGGCCGCCCCCAAGTGAAACTAGTGCTGTTGAAACACAAAAATCTGAAACTTAACTGAAAATTAGAAACCAATTGGAAAACAAGGCGTAAAACAGAAAGGTGAAGACTGCAAACAGAAACAAAAAAAAAGAATAAATGAAAATGAGGCATTTTTTGGCGTTTTTAATGTATTTATGTTTGAGAACCCCCTTGTAATGTAAGTACGGGAGAGAAGTTGGCAGGAGATGATCTTCAGACACTATTGATTGCGTTTATGACCAACAATGATGCTATTGGCTTTAAAAGCTGCTTTCTATTCATGCTTTTCACCTTAAAGTCTCTTCTTAAAGTCTGTTCAGAATCCAAGCAGGCAGGACGGTGGAGTTTGTGATTTATCCTCGACTGTCAGCTCAGACCCAGCACGTTCACCCCAGTATGTCACAGCGACTCTTCACACTTTTCCGAGGGTCTTGTGCGTGTCATTGCCGCTCAAGGTCTTGAAAGAAATGAAGAGTGATTATTCTGGCTTCTGAACAAAGTGCTTCGGCTTTTTCTAATAAAGGACGAAAAGGAAAGCGCCAGCTCAGCATCAGCTGCCATGCCCTCCACTGATCCGACTGTGTCTTAATGGCCATTTTGGGAAATGAAAAGCGAGTCTGGTTCGGGGTCGTTGTCCTGTCTCGGGATCAGTGTAATCTGTTATGGATGCATGCCACAAGCTATTGTACGCTTTCTAGCCTTGCAGATGTTCGCTGTTGGAGTCAGAAAAGGCATTTTCTCAGGATGTGGATTAATTGGGTCAAGGTGATTTTATCAGGCGTTTGTTTTGTTCAGTGGCGGCGAGTCAAAGCCGGACAATAATGCAGTTGGAGACTGGAGCACTGGTTGAATAGGATTCCAGAGTTCCATCTCGGCTGCGAGATAAGGATAATTGTCTGTAAACTTAAAATGAGCAGAAAGCCTATTACCAAGACTGGCCTTTTCATTCGAGCCAGAGCAGTCAAACATAAATGACATTATTAGAAAAATTAGAAAATACGTCTTCTTACAAAAACAAATTTAACAGTCCGATTTCTTTATGTATTTTTCTTTTTATCAGATTTATTTGCAGTAGACTATTCTATATTATTTTTTGTTTCTGGTTTTATTATATTCGAACAATTGTTAAATTACTTTCATTTATTTCGTCACTTGAGTCACTTTTTTGTGTTTTGTATTTTGCTCATTTTATTGTATTTTTATGTTTTATCATATTCATAGTTTTTCATGTTTTTATTCACATTTTATCTTTATCTATTTATTTCCTTTTTAATTGTATTTTTATCTCTTCTTATTGTATCTCGCATGCACCCCCATGTTTAAATGCTGAACGATTGTAGAAATACATTTCATTGCATGTTGTACCACGTATAATGTGTATATGACACTTAAAATTTGAATTTGATTACCATGTGACTAATGCAGAATTAGAACATTTTAGAATTAGCGTATATTATAAATAATATTATATTATAAATAATATTATAAACATATTTTACCATCTAATAGTTTGAATTAGTTTATTGCTGTTACACATTTTAATTGTGTAATACTGTGAACATATTACACACACACACACACACACACACACACACATACACACACTATTAAAAATAAATGTATTTTTATTAAATATTATTGATATTACACAGATCTAAATAAATTGTATGTGTGTGTGTGTATGTATGTCGAGAAATAAAAGTAGAGTAATGTAATTTTTTTCAAAGTACATTTGTCTTTTTTTAACTTAATTTTTTCTGATCAAGGTGTGAAGTGGATGCGTTCTGTTGCAGAGAGTGAAAACGTGTATGTGTTGACAGGAGAAGTAGAAGGTGAAAGCCAGTTTGACAGAGATACAGTGAAACTAATTTACAGTGGCGACGTAGTACCTTAGAAAAAATAGAATGATATAGATATGAATATATAACGACTTATCTGGGGTTCAAACACTGCTTTGTTTCATTGTGCAGCGCTTATTAAATTTGAAGGTTAGAAAACTCATTTAATGAACTGGATAATTTCTCAAGACTTTTATCTCTCTTTGTTCCACTGGTCCTTGCAGTTCAATTTGTCCATCGTTGTGCGGGCTTAATTATATTTACGAGATGCCCTCGCTGTTGGCACAAAGTGCAGATAGTGGCTTCCTGTGACAGGCCACGCACTGTAATCCTAATAGTCTGCAGAATTGTTTGGAAAAACATGACACGACTAACATTTAATAATGTCAGAGCGTTTAATGTTTCAGTATTCTTTAGTGCCATATAATAGGGTCACTTCAGGCAATCTGTCAAGAAACAAGAAAGCAGTGTAATGCTTAAATGGCATGTGATGGAAACATTTATATTAAAGTATATACATTTTTATACTTTTTAATAACGTCGCAATTTCAATACGGACAGACATACCGGTACGAGTCTGTTGGCTTTGAATACCTATTGTACAAGGCTAACCAGTAACACACACTTTCACACTTTCACTCACACAAACTGTAATTCTACTGCTGGTTTTTGGACCAGAGAAAAGCTAAGACCCGTTTGAAAGCTGGGCACAAAATGACCCCAACTGGGCTTCAAACTGGAACAAAAAACAAAATATGAAACGTGAGGAACCTGAAACTAAAACATTACTAAGACGTAATTTAGCTTTGCTTAGGTATCTGTACCTGAGTAACACCTGTGTCTCAAATGCTGCTCACAAGAAAATGGAAGTTTTACTTAAAGCCACTGGGGGTAAGTAATGAGCAACTCAATCAGTCAAAATGGGCACTGTCAGAATACCAGTCTCATCAGCACAAAAAAGATGGTGTACGGATCGAAACATTGTAGTCCACATTATTAATAGTCATTATTTAGTTTGTTTTTAAGAACATAGTTTTGCTACTGTGTATATAATTGTATTCCTTTTAAAACTGTTGTTTTAAAAAATTTGCTCGGGTAAAAAAAACTGTTCATCTTAAGCACCTTAAAATGGTCTCAATCGTCTCATATGGGAACTTCTGGCCTATGCCAATAACAAAGTGCATTTACTGTCGGTATTGTCTCCCCAGGAAGTTGCCCCCACCTGCCACCCGGCCCCCGATTAACGGTAGAGAATAATTGGTCACACGTTACAATGTTTTTTAGATCATGTAAAATGCTGTTTTGTCTTTACAGGAATGTGATTGATATGTACAGTACACGCTGTACTGAGTTCTAGTGCACTCTCACCTGTTAGTTAGCCACATTTAGCAAATGCATGTATAAAGTGGCCTTGTGACAGCTGTTAGTATGAAAAATAATAATAATAGAACTGTTTGCAACCTCCAAAGGTATCATTAGCCCTTAAAAGCACTGCATTAAGAGCTGTAAATCTTGCTGTCAGCACACATTTCTTCAGGATGAGTGTTAAAAGGAGTTTAATCCTGTTAAAACAATGGCTCAGACATTACACCTGAGAATCTGTCAGAGCGCAAAGAAACGTTTATTAGCAGCAAAGGTAACACCATGATACTTTCTTAGATGTAGCTGTGTACTGTGCATTAGCATTTAATAACATTTTGGTTCAGTAAATTCGACATTTTACTTAATTAGTTTTTTTGTTTTAATTGCATATGTTGTCAAACAAAGTCTAACTTGTTGAGACTCAGCCGCTTGTTTCTTTTATCTAGTTAGTGAAAATGAAAATACGTATATATAACCGCACGTGAGTTTTTATTGGAGTTTACAAGAGAAGAATGAAAACAACAACAACGATTAACCCTCCATCTAAGTCGTGTTTTAATGTTTTTGCTGGATTGTGAAAAAGTGTTGAGGCAATTTTTTTCCACAATATGTCAACATGGAACTTACAGGAAATGATAATTTCTTAGATCTGAATGCTACTGCTGTCATTGTCTTTTCTAACACATTGGTCACTACGAATGCACAAACAACAGCTAAATCACATACATTTTCCAAATCTTCTCAACGCTGCCGGAAAATGTGTGCAGGTCAGAGTTTGACAAACCCTCTCGAGACCTTCTCTGTCATTCCATGTGCTTTTTTCATGTGGTGCTTCATTCACAGAAATCGAGCTTTCACCTGATCCTGTCATTTGGTTCTACTTATTTGTATGAGTCAGTGTTGATGAGTAGTGCAGCATTCTTTTTGCTTCTTGTATAGACTTTTATGTACAGCACTTTGCGGTTGCTTTAATTTTAAATAAAACAAAAAAATTTCTTTTCCTAAGTTGTCTCGCGGTGATGATTGTTTCTGGGACTTATTGTGGTGTTTCTAACAGTATCCCACAATTGGAGTTATTATAGCAAGGTTAAGATCATGTGCTGTACTGGATTTATGTGTTTTTGTGTGTTTTATTAACATTTTTTGGACTAGTTTAGACTGACCTTCATCTTAAATCAAAATATTTCACTAAATTCAATTTTCTGAATTGCTTTGAATTAGGCTGAAACTTTGAAAATGTCTGTTCATTCTCATATGGAGATAGCCTTACCAAGGCTAAGTGTGTTTATGACCAACCAAAGATAAAAAAAAAAAATGTGAGATTTTGTGAGCAGTTTATATAATACACATGTCCCTCTAATTTAACTATTATTTATTCTACATTTAATGTGAAATTAATTTTTGTTTGTTTAGTTTCACGTTGCTAAAGCTTTTAAACTTTTTTAACATTTTTTTTCATTCCATCGATAAATGCTTTTAGATGATTTGAGATTTTTGTTTTCTATTTTTGTGTGTTCCTTGTTTTGTGGCTTGTGGAATTTTCAAGGTACAGTACAGCATATGACTTGTTGGTAGGTATTTAATTAAGCATTTAATATTTATAATAAATATTTAATTGTATATTACAGATTTTTTTATAAACAAATTAATTGTTGTTTTTTTTTTAGGAAAATA
This sequence comes from Paedocypris micromegethes, assembly GCA_028031935.1. Taxonomy (NCBI): domain Eukaryota; kingdom Metazoa; phylum Chordata; class Actinopteri; order Cypriniformes; genus Paedocypris; species Paedocypris micromegethes. The sequence goes on along the minus strand of CM051500.1, from coordinate 6,811,452 downwards.
TGTTAATATCGAAAGAAAACTAGTCACAAAAAATTAATGACTTCTACATCTATTGCTGTGAATATCAAGGTGTATTAAAATATTACACACACACACACACGCACGCACACACACACACACACACACACACACACACACACACACACACACACACACACACACACACACACACACACATTTATATATACACATACATAATTCTTCATCATTCTCCAATAACAGCTCAATATTGTACATAGTGAGAACAAGTGATGTTTCCCATTTCCAGGACACGAGAGTAAGTCGTGATGCACATCATCACAGTTTGGCTAATGATCTTCTCTGCTGAAAAAAAAAAACATGAAGATTAATGATCAAATCAAATGCTCAAATTAAAGTAATTAAGGAAGGGCATGAAAGTGGAAGCAATTAACTTCCATAGCTTGATTTACCTGTTGGCATTCAACATTACTATTTGCACTCAACATTCAAACACTAGAGTCCATTGAGAGTCGTGTCCTTCATCTTTCAATTACCCACCATTTGCAGTTTCTCTGGGTCCAGAGCCTTTTTCAGAGGGAAATCATCAACTAAAGTATCGCCACTTTAAAAATAAAGCAGTCGCTCAGCCTGTGTGTGTTGAATGTGTTTGGTTTTTAATGCTGAACACATGTCGTCCTAATGAGTATTTGGGGTGGGAGTGTGGTGGGCTGGTTACTGTACCTGTGCTGATCTTAAAAAGACGTTTAAAAATGTATTACCTTTCTTCACATTCCTTTTTTCTGCCTATCTTTTTGGATTTAATTAGAACGGTTTTATTTCACTTTTATTTCAGGAGTTTTTCTTTTGTTGGAATGGAGGGTCATTCATCAACCAGCCATGATTGTGTGAAGGCTCTGCTGACCTAGAAATTCAGAAAGAAAAGAAAATCAAACCATAACAAGTATAATGTGTGTTCCACTGCGTGTGTGTGTGTGTTTGTGTGTGTGTGCATGATATTGGGGAGAACACTGGAGACCATGCAGACTACACACAGAAAGTTCAAGACTCAAACGTGCAACCAAAACACCTCCCTACTCAAAAATCTACTTACTGTACCTGACCACCCACCTAGCTACAAACCTACTTACTGACCCACACACCCTTCTAACTGACCACTAAGATACCGTACCTACACAAACACATCTAACTACCTGATCTCCAAGAAATAGCCCTACCTGACTACCCACCAGCCCACCTACTTACTACCTACAGTTTAAAGTGGTGTAAAGAGTGCCTGAAAACATTTTATTCGTTTTGTTTTATTTTCTAATATAGAAATGAAATGTGACATGTCAGTTTTTCAAAATGGCAGAACAAAATAGATTCAATAAAGAAAAAGACTCAGTCATACTCAAATGTGCAAAGTGCAACTGCTAATTCCTCTCAACATGATTTTGCTCATTAATCGCATCCAGTACCTTCAGAATCCTGCAGATGGCGATATTGCCTCGTCCGTCAAGAAAAGAAACGGTGGTAGAAAACCACAATCTAGCAAGTAACGGTACATTCCATTCAAATGTAGTGGAGAAAAGAGTACAAATACTGTGTCAATAATGTAGTCAAGTAGAGAGGAAAAGTTGCTTATATTTTTGATACACAGTATAAGTACAAAGTAGCAAAAAATACACAAGTAAAGTAACAGAGTCCGTCTACTCAAGTACTTTACACCACTGACAGTTTTGGCGTATGGTGGATAGTTAAAAAATATTCTTAATGTGTTTTGTATTGACAAATACAGTATTCATACATTTTACTAGTAAATAAATCATTTTTATTAAAACATTTTAAACAAATCATAAAAGTTCATTTCCTAACCTGACGTTTTTATAGACTAGAATGGTTAATGACAAGGCATAAATGTAGCAAATTACAAATCTTTCTCCGGTCTCCATCAGCTGCTTCTGCACATAAGTTGAGGCTGTTTACATCAGCTACTCGCGTGTTTGCAGATGAGGCGCGTGGAACCGGAATGTCGACTACAAACAGCACACGGAAGAACTGATCACTAACGGTCAGGAGAAATTCATGTCATTTGTAGAACATTTCCTTATGATATTGACTGCTTCTGTAATCGCAGCTCTTTATTCATGAAGACTCGACCATACTCTTATCTGGCATTAGGCTGCTTCTCTCATGGACATGATCGCTGTCATGGGAGGAATGAGTGAATGCGCCACCATGAATTATTCAGCATTGCAGAGCACGCGCTTGCTCTTTATGAGCTAGACTTGGCAGGATGTCATTGGGACGAGCAGGAAGCTTCATTATGAAGTTGATGAAACTATCATCAAATTTCTATCAGCTTTTTTTAGCCTGATTCTGAGAATTACAACTCGCGAAGATCCTTTCAATCTTCTTCGTAGTCAGTCAGGTAATACTTTTCTATTTGTAATAAACAAAAACATTTTATTCATGACCAAAAGACTGCCTGTTTAAATTCAGATATACCGTAGATATCTATAATAAAAAAATACAAGCAATATAATAATAATTGTTATAATGATTACGATTATAATACTACTACTACTAATAATAATACAATAATTATAATATAATGTATGTTTTTATATTATGTGTTTTATATTCCGATAATATTATTTTATTTTATGTGATTTTAATTATAAAGTAATTGTAAAAAAAAATAAAAACGCATTTAGCAAAAAATGTAAAGAGAAGCATACGTAGTTGTTTTTAGATATCGTTCCCTCCATCCATCCAATCATACTTTTACTGAATTGCTTCTCCATTTCTGGGTCACGAGGGGCTGGCACTCAGAGAAACACATTTATTTATTAATTTATACTGTCATTCATAACTAAGGGCAATTACATTATTGGAAATGTCAGAGAAAACGGGAAACCCTGAGCAAACCAATCGCAAGCACAGAGAAGTATTTTAAATGTGTTTTTTTTTTCTTTTTTTAGTTTTGAATTGATCACATAGAGCAACACTGCACAGTCAATCTGCTTCAACCGACTAAACTGTTTATAAATACTAATTAACAAATTCTAAAGCCATAGGCAGATTAAACTGGCATAGCAACAAATAAAGGCTGAAAACTGATTGGACCAAAAAACCCACAAAAACTGACATAAACTAAAAAAAAAACTCTACACAAAGTTTTTAGGCTTTTAAATTGACTACATAATATGTAAGCACATCTCTTAAACACTTTTCAAAGTTTCTCCATCAACTTTCTTTTTTTTTTAATGTATAGAAATCTCACCTATTAACCTTTTTGCACTTAGTCAGCGTTTGACAGAAACTCATAAAAGCAGGCTTTCACCACACGGAGAAACTTTCAGACGCAGCTGAACGCAGTGGGTTGATAAGCATCCACACGCTTCAGCCTGATGCCTCTGACAGAGAAATTACCTTTACACCCCCGATTAACATATACAGCCATTACCTGGTGTAGTGTCAGAACCCTGAGGCCGTCCGATCTATAGGAGCTGCGCCTCCCTTGACCTCTCACATCTTCTCTTTACTAATCATTACAGTGGAGGACACCATTGATTGGCATATTGTGAGTTGGCAGCATTGATATCTGATACAGGTCAAATGGATAATTACTCACATGTCAGTGGCGACTTGGTAATGACCAAAGTGTTGCTCCGTTTGCTTGTCCATCGATCTTTTCATGCAACCATCAATATTGCAATTCATTCACAAGCCCATCAATCCATGCTCTTTATTGCTTTTGTTTTATTTTATTGAGAAAAAATGGAATCTTATTGTAGCATTCTATGCTTGTAAAATAGCATTGTACTCTTTATTTTATTCAATAGTAACGTTGTTAATCATATTGTAGCAGCTATATTGTAACATACATGAATTATTAGAATTTGTATTTGCTAGTACACAAAGCAGATTAAACAATACAGTCTAACGTTTTAACCAATGAATTATAATTCAAATATGTGAAAAACACACACAATGTTTGGAAAATAGAAAATGATAATCATGCACTCGGCAAATAAAAACCTACCATCTGTGCAATGGCTCCGCACACACAAAATAAAGTGAAAAGAAAACAAAGTAACATGTTAAAGCAAGTATGAATTAAAATATGACTCTCCCGCAGTGTAATTGCTGGCTTGCAGCTTTTCTGATAATAATAAATCATTTCATGTTCATTAAAAGTCTAACATCATAAATCATCATTAGCGCTATCAGTGCTGGAAAAATACTCTGTGAAAACTGTCATCATCCATTACAGAGTTAATTACTTCATGCAGGATGTCGCAAAGTTGCAAACACACGCTTTTAGAAGGAAGCAGATTTTGTGTTGGTGTAGTGCGTTTACTAATGTTTGTGGTTTGGTTTCAGGTCTGTTTCGCTCAGATTGACTTAGCTTATGTTTATTAAATGTTTATTTCTTGATATTTGTTTCAACATTGAAACACACACATACCTAAATGTGATGTGACAAGTCCGCAATCCTTTTCTACTGCAGTTATTTTTTTGGGCAGGTGATGCAATATCGCCATCTGCAGTCTGCCGAAGCTACTGGACGCTATTTATAAGCATTTGGCTGAGACTTTTTTTAATCTTTTTTGTTCTGCCAATTTTTGTTCTGAAATTAAACTTCATAAATTTAGACTTGAAGTTTTTTATTCTAAATTCAGTGAGAGTAAAGTACTTAAGTTCTTCTAAAATAGCGTGCTTTAAGACTTTTACTCAAGTCTTCTTGGAATGTGTCACTTGAGGCTTGTAATGGAGAAATTTTTTAAAGGTATTCATACTTTTACACAAGTATGATTTTCAGGTACTCTTTACACAACTGGTTTTGTAGTTTGTGCTTTTTTATGACTTAATGGTTTACTTATGATTAAACATATAATTGTAACGCATGACCTCACATTCTCCTCTTGCAGCTATTTTTAGAAATTAATTTTGTCTACTTAGTAATACGAAGCATCAAAAGATTTGGCAGAGAAGGTTGGAAAAAATTAATGGCCTTTTAATTATTTTCAATAAAGAAAATTCAAGATATGAGTGAGGCCACTGAACCAATTAAACTCGTAAGTGAAGGTCCCAGTGTACATTACAGGTGTATTGCACTGTGTGTGTTTTTTTGCTTTCGTGTTGTAAACTACAGGAGCTGTGTGTCGTGTCGTCTGAGAGAAGTCGCGGTTAATCCCGCATGTGTTGTGACCCGCAGTGTCTTCAGACAACTTCATTTACATAACACCACCATGTTTCCTCAGACATAAAATGCCACAAATCACAGATGATTTGTGTTCTTTTAAGATTTCGTCTGCCACGCAGCATATAATGCACTGACCCTGATGACCTCATGCATATGTATAGGTGTTAACCTCCGTTGCTTTTTTCCCTCTGAAACAATCATCGTACACTTTAATGCGACTTGTGGCTGTGCTTGTGGAATCTAGTACTGACTGAATCAGAAACAATTGGTTTAAACTCATGTTTATTCATGAATCTTAAATGGCGTGCCTTCTCGAGTCTTTCAGACAAGCAGCACAGGTCATATAACGCGTTTTATGCCTTTGACACTGGTTTGACCAAACTGTATGTTGGAGACGAGACAGCCATTGTAAATATTCAGATGTTTGTCGAATTTGCAAAATGTTACAAATTGCAAAGTTACAAATTGCTTGATGTTTCTTAATGTCGCAATGAGTCTTAAATCTCCATCTTGATTAACCAAAATAATGTAAAGTATGTCATGGATGTACTTGAATTCATTGTAGGTACCAGAATATTATGTTATCGTTGTGTATTCAACTGAATTATCTGGTCAAGTTTAATGTATTACAATTGTTTGCTTTTATCACATTGATATGTTTTGACATCTAAATATCGAGATCTGATCTTTGACAATTCATTATAATCCAGTCTGTCATCAGTTTGTGTCAGTTCCTGGTGTGAATGTCCTTTTACAAAACACACCATGCTCATGTTCTGCTCCTAATCTTACTGTAAAAAAATACATGATCAAGTATGTGAAAGATGTGACCATGTTTATTAGGCAGTGGAGGACCCAACCAAGACTTAAGGCCGACTCTGTTTCTTCTTTCTTGGTTTTCCCACGGTGCAAAAACATTCAGGATAATTGGAGTTTGGATAGTTACCCCATTGATATGAGTGAGAGTGTCAGTGTGTGTGTCCCATTTTTTGTATTTGTTGACCACATTTCATATTTGTTGACCACTAATCCAGAGTGTCACCCAGAAGCAAAAAAGAGGTTCGGAAAATTGATGGATGGATGTTTAATATTGTATTTGCCTTGGGTTCTCTTACTGTATATAGTACATACTGTGAATGTCAAAATCATGAATCTCAACTAGATATAATATTTTGATAAAAAATGTATGATAATTTTTCATGTAATAATTATTTGACCCACATTTCTTTACTGTCTGGGTCGAAGACTCACTCTCTGTTCCAGGAGGTCAGAATTTGTCAGAACGTCATGTTCAAGGTTGTTTAAATGAAGTTTAGATGCTTTATCATTTCACTCGGCCCAGCACGACCTGAAAAGGAAATAACCGCCGCAGTATGAAAAGCAAAAATTAATCTAAATTAAACCCTGTTTCTCAATGTATTTTCATTAGAGTTATCTGTGGTAGTGTTTTGGCCCCGAATAACTAATAAAAATGCATTTGCACAATATGTCTAGCGACATTTTTCCTCCTCACTGACTCAATTGCAGTTCATCGGGACACTGGTAATCGGACAAGACGCTTATTTGGATCAAATCCCAAATTTTATTATGTAAGGTTATTTAAGTTGGACAGATGTTTTTCATCAACCTACAAACTCAAGATAATAGAAATAAGACGGGTTGTTTTCGTGTCATAAATGAGAATGAAGAATGTCCACTTTAAAGGGATAGCCGTTTTTTTTTGGGACAGATTGATGTTCAAGGCTGAGGTGTTCCAACTTCAACATCATCCAGAATTGAATATATATATTTATAGATGGATGGATGGACTGACAGGCAGACAGATAGATAGACAGACAGACAGACAGACAGATATCAAGTCTGAAGCAAAACCTCTGCAATGTCTTTATTACGCATTTACTTTCTCAAAACCCACTTGAAACCATGAAATCATTGTTATATTAAGAGAGCTAGTCTAGGTATCAGGATAGGTTCAGAAAATCTCTCGGGATTTTCTTGTTTCACGTTTTCAAAGAAATAGTGCAATGGAGAATATTCAGGGCAGCGGAATTCTGAACAGAAACAGTGTGTTAATGAAACTTGTCAGAGCAGAATTGGCTAAAGCTAATACATAAAGCCGCAGCAGGTGTGAGACGGGTACAAGCCAAGGAAAAGATTGTTTTGATCAGTCAAATCATTTTTACCAGCCCTCAACAGCCCAGGTTTCAATCACTATATAATCCTTTATGACTCGCACTAAAAACTGTTTGATTGGAAAGTTTTTAAAGGCCCATGGGTGAACTGAAGGCATGTTATTTTCTCCTGCACTTTATGAGACGGACTGTGTTTGAAGCTCAAAATTACAAAAAATAATCTAGATTCTTCATTATGCTGTGACACCATATCATTTCATGCAGATGGTAGGGTAAACAACACAAATCTATAGGTATAGCCAGACATCAAGCAATCGTTTTGGCCTGTGCATAGTATTTTTTTTTCCCATTTCTTTTAACCCCTAATATTGCTGAAAATAGCCAGTAAATGGCAAACGTTTTGTAATTTACTTCTTGTTTATTGATTTTGAAAATGAAACGACAAAAAGCCTAGGAATTGTGTATGCAGTCTGTACACACACACACACACACACACACACACACACACACAATGATTCTACAGAAACATCACTAAGGATCATATAAAAATTGTACACTGCATTTAATCCAACTAATGAAGTTACACACACAGTGAAGTGAACACACACAAACCCGGAGCAGTGGGCAGCCTTGAAGAACCGGCTGGAAGGGATTTGAACCTGCAACACTTGGGTAGCAGGTCCAACTCTCTACTGCCTGACCACAACAAAGGTGTCTGTGATTTGGTTATTTATTCACTTCTGCTCTCCATCTAATTTAGCCTTTAGCCTCTATACCATCTAAAAAAAGTATTATTTAGTATTGTTGGTATTATTATTGCCGAGTAAAAACCCGGCAGTAATCAGGCACGAGTGAGTCTGTAATCAGTGCCGTAACCATGGCAACCCACGAAAGCATTAGAAAGAGCAGCGTCTCTGATGGTTTCTCATGCCGCTAAACATAGATGGCCAAAAAACTCATGGACTTGATTCAAACAATGCAGTGTCCAAACTTTTGACTTCATTATATTGAACGATATTTCAAACATTTCAGGGCATGTGTGATGCATCATATCTAGAACAAAAAAAAAATCTTCAAAGCATTTTAAAAGTATGAACATGCTGGTAAATCGAGCCATTTCTCTTTTCTGCTGACCTGGAAACCATTACAAGTCACTCGGGCAAGTGGAAGTGATCACAATCTATGGCCCCATTTACAGCCAATACATACAACTTTCTGTGGTAACCTTATTACAAGTGGTGGTCCGAGACAGATGCGCTGATGCTTGTCTCATGTGTCTCCTGTAAATAGATTGGGATGGATCCCTGTGACCACATGATATCTTCATTGTGATCATTAATGCATGATGAGCTGTAGATGAAGTCAGGACGACTTGAGCTCTTCATCAAAAAATGAACTGTAATTTTCCCCCCAAAAAAGTGCTGTATGCATTAGATTTTTTAAATAAATTAACATATACAAACTTATTTCTGAATGCACAAATTATGAAATGTATACGTTACAGCCAAAACGTTTTGACGGTTTGCCCAAATCTAGACCTTGGTTGTAATGTGAAACAAATGGAACATTTTAATTCAATTGAAATTGCCTTTGTTTGTCCCACAGTGGAAATTGCATCTTACAATAGTAGAAAGAATAAATAGAAGAATAGAGTTAAATAAAGTTAACTTAAGGTTGGATCTGTCACCCTGACGTTGCATAAGTTGCCCACTGCTCCGGGTTTGTGTGTGTTCACTTCACTGCAAGTGTGGCCTAAAAACGTTTATTGTGGCCCACATTTGTGATATGTCCCTAGTGACCCTACTGACTCTCTCTCTTCACAGTCGCCCACTCTCCTCCCTCTATATACGTATAAGAAACATATCCACTTCAACTGAAGGGATGGTAAACACTGCATACTTATTTTCATAGCAGTGGCAAGCGTGGTTTGATGATAAACTAGATGAAATAAAAACTGTGTATGTGCTTTGTATCTGAAGCCCAGGCAGAAAGTCTCTCCGTGTCTGTGACGAGTATTCAAATTTAATGAAGCACCTCTAATCATCTCACGCTCCACTAAACTAATGGTTACTAGTCATAGCTCAGACCATAAACCCAGTTTTTAACATCCTGTTTTACTTTATTGTCCGTTTTATTTGTTTTTTTCATTGTCCATGTTACTACGTATTATAATTTTTTTGGTGCATTGGACAGTAAACTATTGTACAAACTACTGCGTTTATTGTGTTGTTTTAAATTTGCAATGGGTTTCTCAACAATTTACAGTTACCGGTATACTAATTTGATAGATAAATTTGAATTTACCTCTAAAAAAATGCCACCTCTAGTAGAACGCCACCTCTAATAGAACGCCACCTCTAATAGAACGCCACCATGACGGAAGAGTTGAAAAAGACTGCCATGTGGATCTATTGGAGGTTTTATGGTAAATTTCTCCGACATGGCACCTTAGCTCACAATAATGTAGATTCTACATTATTGTGAATCAAGTTCAAACATATACATAAGTTAAATGCACCAAAATGTGTTGACAATTAATTTAGGTTTTAAACTGTTTTTAATTTGATTTTTACTACATGGTAAAGTTGTATTGTTCAATACTCTTTCAACACAAAATAAAACAACAGATCATTTATGGTAATTATTAACTTTTCTAATGATGCCGCTTTAATACAAACTGAGAAATAGCTATAACTAATTACTTTTTTAAAGGACAATTAGAAACACTGCTGCTTCATTCAAACCTGCGTTTAATGTGTGTTCCTCAGAGCCTGTGTGTGTGTGTGTGTGTGCGTGTGTGTGTGTACATCATCACCTTACCTTGCGTCACCACACACCCTCATCACAGCTGCATCTCCGCTAGTTCTCCAGACTTCATCCTCCGTGGACATTTTTATCACAGCCATTGTTTGTTTACCACTCTGAAAATCAACTCACTATTCACCAGCACTTCGAGGTCAGAGACTGAATCCGTGACAACTCGTTTTATTTTCCACTCTTTTGCTCTTCCCTGTTGTTTTGTAGCTGTCATAAAAATGGAGTTTCCCCCAGGTGGGAATTTTGTTTTTGTTGGGAGAATTTTATTAATGATACATGATACAATTTAGTGCATTGATTTTTTTTTAATTGGGAAATATGAGTAAAATTAGAGTGTAAAAGTGTAAAATATGCAAATTAATCAAGATTTTTGCAAGACGTTTTGAAAAACAAAATGCTGAAAAATTAAGTTTGATAAAAAGAAATAACAAACCATAAAAAAACTTGCTTTTAAACCATAAAAAAATCTATGGAGAAAACAAAAGCATGTAGTATAAGACATGCTTATTTTAGTTTAAGTATAACAAATTAAAAAGTCAATTGTGATGTATCTATATGTCTCAACTTGATCTAGAATGAATCCTCTGGGCTGAGGAATCAGCTGAACGTCTTCGCTCCGAAGGATGATGGTGGTAAAACCAACAAGCATCTATCATCCCATTTGGAGTAATGGGAAATATTGGTTGATTGGAAGAGACGCAGTGAGAAACAGATGGTGGAAACAACTCACTGTCAAAAACTACTTTTGGAAGCCTGGAAGATATTTAGCAAACAATTTTTAAGAAAATTATTTTTATGAAGTAAAATTCACTGATGTTGCTAGGATGCGGAGAAAAATGCAATAACAGAATGTTGAAATAGGAATATTCGCTTGTCATATTGATGCGAGAAGTTTCATAAGATTATGGTAACACCCGACCTTCAAACTTGCATCTTATGGCGTCATACACTGCAAAGTTTGTAACTATATAATTTTACTGATATATAAAACTTTCATCTATGCTTCTGACGTAAATCTTACTAGTTTTGAATAAAATTCTATATTTATTTGGTGTATTTCTTGGGGATATTTGATTGGCTTTGGGTCAATAACTGTAATCTCACCATAGAGATTATGCAAGACAGATCACCAGGACATTTCCATACATTGTGTGTTTGATGCACCACATTCTAGAAGGGCATTCTGGGAAAAAGCCAACATTGTATCTCCGAGCAGAAACAGTGATGCAATTGGAAGGCAACGTTTTTACACAAAATTTCCTAACCTAGAAAAACCCGGTTTAAAATGGTGTTAATGTTCCAGTTAAATGTCGGTAATCTGAGTTGTTTCCTGTTTTCTGCTTTTTTATACATATATATAAATACTGGAATTCCAATTGGTGAATCACATCAGTCGTACCAGACTTGCTTTCTTGCCCATTGATTTCTTTTTTTCCTGTAATGAAAAATTCCATAACCTTTCACTTGTGAATGGAGTTGGTGTGGTTTGCATAATGAATTTTAAATTGGGGTTTGTTCGACAGACAGTTCTCAGTGCTGGTGAGAGACGAGAGCGGCGGAACAGTCTGGACTCCCAGATCAAAGCTGAATTTCTCTGGCTTCTCTCCAGTTCTGCTTCCGCTTTTTGTGTCTCAGCCTGGATAAGCAGACAGATCTGCAGGCGCTGCAAACTGCATTTCTGTGTTCTCGGGCAAGTTGTTGGCGTAAAGAAACAACACTTTTAATCAGGTTCTCCCTATAACGACATCGTGTTTTGGCGGAAGATCAAAAACCAAGCGACGTAATTAGAGTTTATTAGGGCAAGAGAAAAAGTTCATTGAGACTGATGAGGGTAATTTTGTTTGGCACAGTGCTGGTTCTCATGCAAATGACATATTACAGATATAATAATTCTGTTTTAGGTTGATAGGAATAACAGATGCTGCCAACTAGACCAATGACATGGAGAAAACCAGAAGTTAAATTGATTAACGTACAGAATAATGTTTTTTGAACACCATATTTAAGTGAATATAAGCACTCCACAAATATAAGGAACTCTCAAAAATGTACAAAATAAAAATTCCAAAACAAACAATGCATGCCAGTTTTGCCCTGTGCAGCAGGCAGAGCGTTTTTTGATTGTTCCCTGGCTTTGATTCCTTGCCTTGCGACTGTTTCGGCTACCAATGGACGTTTCTGCCTGCTTTTGGTTTGTCTCTGTCTGTGCCAATAATTATTATTGTCTTAGTTTTTTTTGCCTAACACATTTTTAGCCATTGCTTTTTTTTAAGTTTTTAAACAATTTTTTGAGTGTCTAAAATAAAAAAGTGGGTGCTTATATTCCCGTAAATACAGTAAATCCTACTTGGTGGGTTTTTCCTCATTATATTTAGAGAGAAAATACATCTTAATTTCTACTTCCCCGTGGAAATTACGGCACATCAGATTGTGCATCAGATTCATGCTTGAAAGATTCTAAAACAATTGTGCTGTGTTGACTTAAGATGTTTATGTAAAGTTTTATAAAGGTTAAAATCTGATTTTTGATTTTTAAAACACATTGCTGGGTGGAATCAGCGGCGAGTGCGAGCCACGCTTCTTAGGCTTTCACGATGTGAGACCTTATCAGGCGACTTACACGAGTCACATGATGTGGCACCATCAAGTAATGGTGAATTATCATGTGGCCTTTGAAACGCATTGAGACGGATTTCTGTTGTTGTGGGTTTTGGATCTGTTTTGTATTTTGGATGTTTTGGTGCTTGTCTCGTCTTTATCTTGATTGTTTCTTTGCCTGATGATGTATATCTCTGAATTGCATTTGGATCACAGCTTGAATTCCCAGTCTTTACACAAGATAATGTAAAGCCATTCCAAACATGGTTACATGGTCCATCCCCAACAGGAACGTGGAAGCATTTCTGAAACCTTTCACACATTCTATAAACTAGCTTGTCTATTTAATAAGTTGGTTCATTGTCCAAACATTTCACATTTACGACAGTTAATTTTATTTAGTCGCGAAACTCAATTGGCTATCAAGAACAGTTCTTTTACTCAAATAAAAATGGGTTTACAGCTTTTACTCGAGGCTTTTTATACACAACAATTAGACCAAACAAGCATACCAGGACTTCTTTCGGTCTTGGTGTCCCTTCAAACTAAACTTGGAGCGATTTGCTTGTGGCATGAGCACAGTCTGTACCCATTCAACTGTAATAAGTACAGCACATTTTTGGACTAATCCAGCTACCGTCGTCATCCGCATTGTGCATGTTATTTGTTGACAGTTCACTTAGCAGATAAACATGGATTTGCGAAGAGGTGCAGAGCTTGAAATATTAATGCACAAAAAATGAATGTGTGTTTGGTCCCTCAAAGTGACACGCAATGCACTTTTAACATCCGTGGTGCATTAAAACATGATAAACCGACTGGATTTTACAATCAGCGCTTCATTTACAAATACTAAAATCTGTCTGAGTGATGTACAAATAATGTACAAACAATACGGCGAACAACGACAACAGGTGCACAAATACAGAACAAGATAGCAAACTAATCAGAAAACAGTGACAAAGTGTCCAAATAAAACTGGACGTTTCAAAATAAAAGCTCGAATCGACAATGAGCCAAAGTTTGTGACACACATGACCAATGAGTGATATGGATGTGATCATGTGGCTACATTTTGATTTGATACAACTGGTTTCGACCAGAAAAATCAATTTGGTGAAGAAACTACTTTGTATCTTTTTTTGCACTTTTCCTGGAGCGAAGAAACTAGGTAACATTTGACCAGCAGTACTTTTACATCATAAAGATCACTTTTCTCCTGTCGTTTCTTTCCATGTTGTACATTCAGCAGTGATATGGTTGCTAGTTAAGTGTTTATAAAAGAGTCCAGTGTACTGAGCTCAGACTGTGAGGTCGTAGATCGTAGACAGGAATGTGTCTGACCACAGATGGTCAGGAAGCTGCGAACAGCGAGAAGGTTAAGACCTTGGAAAGATGTGCTCGGAAAAAATCAAGACCAGAGAGAAGATCAGAAAGCTATTTCAGGCTAAAGTTTTAGTCTATTCCTGTATATGAAAGCATATTTTTATTTTCTAAACCTACAAAACAAAATCCCACTCGAATCAATGCAACACTAGACTAAAACAATGGGAAGTGTAACACTTTCAGATGAACTGGCACTTTTATAAACCATTTTCCTGGTTTTATTTCCTCAATGAATTATTTATGCTCACTAAAAGTAGTTTTGCCTGTGGGGAATTACACACTTTCTAACAACTTAAGGGACTGTGAATGAAAACAGTGTTTTGTGTTTAAATGGCCAATGCATTTTAAAGGAACTTGAGCATAAAACGTGACTTCAATAATAAAAAAAGGGAAACATATGAACGTCTGGTCCAGCAAAATGTAATTTCCATTTGTTTAACAAATGCAATGATTCCAACTAAAAAATCTTGTAGCTTATAAATTCAAACGATGATGAAAAAAAAGAATATTACAGAGACACAATAAATAATTTATTCATAGTTAAGTCTAAATTTTCTTTGAGGTCTCTTTATTATTAATTTATTAAATGTGAAAAAATTTTGTATAATGTAAAGTGAAAGGTTTGCAATAAAAACTCAGGACCTGAAATGCGTCAGAATGTATGCAATATTCAAAAGCTACAAAATGATCAGATTAATTGTCCTAACTTTTTGAGATCCAAACATCTCCTCCATTTCTGAGAGGTCAGTACATTTCAAAAGTTTCTCAAAAAGATAATTATCAGACAATTCATCTGATTGGTTGATGATTACAGAACGCCGATGTAGTGGATAGCGCTGTCGTCTCACAGCAAGAAAGATTTGTTAGAGACTCACTTTGGATGCACAACTGGGAAATTTCGATATGGCATTTTCATGTTTGTCTCGGCATGGGTTTCCTCCAGGTCTCCGGTTTCCTCCTATAATCCAAAGCAAACGTTCAGACTAACTTAAGGCAGGAAAATTGCCCTTGTCACCCAGAAATTGAAAAGCAGTTTAGGAAATGGATGGATTGCTGATCTTTCAGCACCTTCCTTATTGATCCAGGATGTGTTTCCATTCAAATTAATCGATACATAAATTGTCAATATAGAAAAATATTGTAGTTTTTGAATAAATTTTCGGAAAACGACATTTAAAAAAAGAGAAAATCAGATTTAGGAGGATTGTTTTAAGCACGTATTTTCCCACTCTTTCTCAGATTTTTTGCTCCATTTTGACCAGTTCATTTTAAACAACCAAGTGCAGCCTGTAATCAGGCCTTTTGGGTAAAATTCCACATTCTCTTTGAATTTTTGACCTGAATAAGACGGCTGTGTATTACAGTGTGTGTGCGTCATGACAGCATGAGCGAGTATATATTCTCTAATGAAATTTCAGCACAAAGACACATCTATCATTTTAACTCGACACACAATATCACTACAGGGTGAATTGTGTAGAATGGCAGGAGGTTATGACAGTTTGCCATTTAAATGCACACTAAATTTTCAAGTGAGCATTTATGAAGTGATTAAAGTCCTAACCACAAGATAGCAGTCACGCTTTGTTCTGCTTGCATTCTGTCAAACTGTAAAGTAAATAACCTTGTGATAAATTAATAATTATATGAACAGTTACACCTTAGTGTGATTAGTGTTTTCTTTTTTTGTTAAAAGTGACATGGTAATATTGACACACTCACACATGCTTTCTCAGCTTTCAGAAAGTCTCTGATTTGTATCTCTAAATCACTTTATGAAAGTAATAAAATAATGAAATAAAATAAATAATGTCATGGTGCATTTAGCTATTTTCATAAAATAGGCAAAAGAGGATTCAAAATAGTATTTGTTTTCATCAAGTGATAAAGTAGAAGCCAATTATCACTTTTAATTTTGTATGCAGAAATAAAATAGAAACAACTGTGCAAATTCTTGGAATTATTTGGATTGCACTACTTCATTGCAATTTCTTTAAACCGTGATGTAGACGCACAACAACAGAAATGTTTAAAACGAGTGTGTGAGCAGAAAGGAATGGCAGATTTGTAGAGAAGTGAATACTCGCGGTAGGGCTTCTGGAGTTTTTAAGCTTCCTTTTGTTGGCGTAAAGCTGCTGAAGAACGCCATGACGAAGCTTATCTTTTTCAAATAAGTTATAACATTTTGTCTTCACGATTCAAGAGGGATTTGAGGGACTGCATCCACAGAAAAGCGTTCTAAAGATGCTCCGGCACAGTGACATCAGAGATGACGTCAACAGGGCAGATTCTTTTCAGCCGACAGTTGCATTGATGTTTGAGCAGCAACAAAATCAGTAAGTAGGAGGTAATTGCGTCAGATCATATTAGGTTTAATGATGCTTTGGCACTGAGCTGTGAACTGCTCTTCAGGCTTCTTTACAAAACAAGACAAAAATGGAAAGGTTTTTGTTCAAGGTCTGGATGTTTAATGGGTCACATGTAGGAGCCATTGTCAATTTGTTGATTTTATGGGCTTTTTTTTTTACCCTAAGAGCTTATTTGTAGTAGTTGCAAAAAATATCCTCTCATATCTTCAAACGTACTATTTTAAATTGTATAATGAGTGAACATTGTCACTGCATGATGATTCAGATGACTTAAAATTACTTCCAATTCTTACATTCATATTTATTTCTAATAATACATAACAGATTTGCACTATGCATTGTAAATGTGTAATATTTTAGAACATTGCCAGACGTGACCACAGCTGAATAACAACAATTTTACAATGATGCATACTTTTTAAAACTGTTAAATTATTCCCTAATAAATAAACAACTAAATAAATAAAATAAATAAATAGATAAATGTAAAAAAAAAAATCAAATGTTAGTTTATTATTAGTTTACAGTCATAATCTTCCAAAATTATTAAAATGACTAAGAAATGTGGATTTACAACCAAACGCGTGATCTACATGTGATATGGCCCACGGGCCGCCGGTTAGTCACCACTGGAATAATGGAATTTAATAAATTTTAATTCTATAAAACAACATAATTAAAATGCTTTAAGGACGTCTGTGTCTAAAAGTGTTTATATAATATAATAGTGAATAGAAATAACAAAATAGGCTAAAATATGTGTATATTGGAAAAAAGAGCAGGATTTTGTGTTTTCACATTCCGGATATTTGGTTCTGTCTTTGGGAAATGAACCCAAAACAATGGTAAGTGTAAGTCCAGAATAATGTATTTAACCAGACAAACCAAATGATATTCTTCTGTTATGCTTATTTGCACAGGCATTGCAGACACTTGGAGATGAAGTTATAAAGTGAATATTTACAGCAGTATCGTTGGATCTTCTCTTCCCTCAGAAGGATCGTTGCGTTGTTTAATTTTTCATAAAGAAAATGAAGAGATGGGTGTGCAGCACTGTCTAAATCATGACAATGAGACTCAAGCGGCTGGACGTAAAAGTGAAAGAAAGTGATCACAAGCCGAGTACTGTAGCGCAAGCTGCGTGCCGAGTCTCTCTGCTCATAAGAGCAAGTTTTATGCAGTCTGCGCAGCTCAAAGAAGTCATATTATTCTAATAAAATCAGTGATGATCTGACTTTAGCATATCCGCAGTAATGAGTAATGAAATGGCAGAATTTGATATCTACTGAGCAACATTTGTCACATCAATGATATAGTCAGCGAATAATTTCAGCAAGGGGGTCGACAACTCAATTACTGTTGTAAATCATTCGCTCCTACAAACAGCTTCGATAAGAACACTGCAATAAATGAAGTTCAGACACATTGGGGACGACCTGCAAGAGAAAACACAGATAACCAAGCGGGAAAAATCACGCACCTAGAGTGGCATTAGTGTGAAGAAGTCCTCGATTGTGCAGTAATCATGGCTCTAAACTTATCATCGAGCCAAAGCAAACTTGACGCTGTTTTGGATTTTGCAGACCAACATTTACGAAAACGCAACATGTGTTTTTAAACCAATATTCTAGTTTTTCCATGAAAAAAGAAATGAAAACGAATCATTCCTGAACTCACCATCTGAGGCAGTTTTTTTGTTGTTGTGCTATAGTGCAGATAATTGTATCTATTGCATATTTTTGTACCATTTGCACATTCTTGTACATTTTGTAAAATTGTTACATGCACAACTGTTGTCTATATGTATACATTATTTATTTATTTGTTTTTAAGTAAGGGACAAGTAGAAAATTGCAATTTCGACTTTGTGTTCATACCAGAGTTGACAATAAAGCTGACTTTTACTTTGGGCCAAGATTTATCATTATTATCAAATAAAGATTATGGTCTGTGATGTGAAAATGTGAGCCATGTTTTGTTCTTTATCACTGAAAACGTTTGTTCTCAAACGCTTGAGCCCTTGGAAACTTCAGTTTTTCCTCGTGCAAACAAAAAAGAGTTCACTTCCGTAATGGTTCAGCTTAAAAATGTGAAAGATATTTTTCTCGAAATTTGCCCTTGAGAGATGTCTGAAGGTCGTTTCTGATTGAAAGTTATTCTAATATTGGCATTCAGCCAATTGGCATTCAGCCAATTGGCATTCTTGTGTCAAATTGACTAAAATTACAAAAAATGTACAAAAGAAATATACAAACTTTTTTATGGGCCGAATTTGGCCCGCGGGCCTTGGATTAGGAATGAGTGGAATTGAATAACTTTGTAGTCGTTGTATAAAAGAACAAAGTTAAAATGTCTTTTTTTATATTCGCATACAGTTAACACCATTGCAACCAAATGGGCCGGAAAAAAAAAAAACCAAGAATGTCCTTTAAAAAAAAGCGCAGGGCTACAGTAGATTTTCAGTTCTTTCCCTTGTATATGAACCCTCAATACTGATGTTGTAGGGTTCCTATCAGTTTTACAGAGGCACGGTAAGTGTGTGGTAGGCTGTCGACAACGTTGCTCAATACTCAAGATTAATGAATTCATAATTAAACGCGCAGAGAAAAACAGATCTACCGTAATTACCATGTGCATTTCCAAACAAATCGTTAGACTTGACAGACGAGTCTTTTGCCTGAAGGGACCGTGTTGCATTGCAGACGTGCGCATGTTGTTCCTCTGAAACACTCGCCCTTCTTTCTTGTGCCACAAAGAGTGTTGTGTGAATAACTGTTGAAGACAATAAGACCTGACGTTAGCAAACATGATGTTACAGCAATACAACGTTATTATTATTTTAATGTATTATTCCATTCCAGTTTTTTAGATGCTCAATTTTTAAAGCCAGACTGAATTTTAACCTCAATGGATTATTCCAGTTGGTGAAAACACTGAACAAATAATTTTACTGAACTCCACTGTAGTTAAATAAGGCACGTATAACATGCATTTAAGGGCAAGAAACTTATCCTCAAGTATTTTATATTTTATCTGTAAAGTTCTTTTTAGAGTAGCCATTTTGTTAAAAAAGCCAGTTTTACAGTTGCAAACTGTCTTAAAGCAGCTGTGCGAAACAGAATGATGACTCCGAGAATTCATTATGATCAATGAGCAGCAGAAAGACGGCAGTGGCCAGGAAACAAAACTTTCTGTGGTGTGAGAGACAGAAAAAAAAATTATGTCCTGATTGGTCCAAAAGTTGTTGCATTCTACTTACACACAACATAAAAATCATATATTGTATTACGTATATATGTTTCCCATTTACATGAAACTTTTTACTGTACATTGGCAGATTTTGACTTTTGACAGAATCCGCTAACTCCATTACCTTTTTCTTTAAACTCAGGCTTACTCTACGTACATGGCCTTTTTATTTGTTCTCTTTTTTATGAATAAATGCCAGAGAGAATTTTTCTACTTTCAAAAATGATGGCTTCATCAAATTTCTGGAGTCTTTCTATACAAGCAAAGCATTTTGGAACCTTCTTGTTGGATTTTATTCTGAGCAAACAAAACAGAAACCGAATTACGAACCATTCTCAAGTGGAAGTATATTATCAAAGTATCGTGTTTTATTTTGTAAAAATGTTTTTCATAGACCAGAGAGAAAGTGTTGAACACGAACATCTCTTTACCTCCCTCTTTACAAATAGCTGTTGGACTGTTATATGAAATGCATAAATCCTGTAACTGAATTGTGTCTACATGATTGGGATTCACTCACCATTTCAGAAGAATCAAATCAATCATTCATAGTTCCACACTCCCTTATCTTTAGATTAAAAAAAGCTATATTTGTGTGTGTTGGGTCGGTTGGGTTGGTTGTTATAATGAACAAACATTGCACATAAACATTTTACAGGAAATGCTTCTGTTCTGGTGTTTTATACCACAAGCTTTAGTCAAATTTGATCTTTTGACAAGTTCACACAGCATGAAATTGCAGTCATTTTTGTCCAATTGTCATGGTAACAAGATGCTTTTTTTAATCCGGTTCGGGCAACCGGTCTAATTACATTTGTAGGGCATGTGGATGGAACTACTGTGGAATTTACTTGCTTTTAAGAGGTCACCCATTTTAATTTTCTATTATTGCCACATTTATTGTGGCTGGACGCTTCTAGAATAACTTGTACATGCATGTGGAACATTATATTAAAGGTAGTATTTCATAAAGTGAGGCCGACTGGTGTGTAGAGGACACTTTTCTCATTAGGCGAGATAATACAAACACACAACAGCTTCTGTAGGGAGAAAATCCTTATTTTCAGCTCAACATATTGATCGCTCTTGCGGCATCACGGCAAATGTTCTTAATTTCAACCATTCACCCTTGTTTCAGTCTTTAAACAAGACATTGATCCAGGAGACATTTGAAAGTGAACGATTTTGATATTGATTGCGAGCAGACAGACTATTCCCACAGTTATTTACATTTCAATCCTTTGTCTCCTGTTGCACGGGACTGGTCGACGGGGAGCTTTTAAAATATTTATCGAACATTTTACTGTGTTGTATCAGACCGTCTGATTTCCACGGACCTTGCAAACCTCTTACCTGCCCGTGGTCGGTTTTCAAAGGATGTAGGGGTTTGGAGAAGCCGTTGAGATCTTCTTTTATCAGAAATCTTTAATGTGGTGCAGACTTTGGAGAGCAGATATTCATACGCGGTGTAATAAAGCAGAATTGAATATGCCACGTCTGTCTGCCTGCGAAGAATCAATGCTTCAGCCAGTCTTTCAAAAGCTTCATTACCTTTTTTAATGACTCGACTTGTGCTGTTGATCAGGCTCGGAGAAGCAGCTCTATATATATACCGCCATTCATTCTCTGAAAGCTTTTTGTCTACGCCTGCCGTGTCGTAACGGTTGTAGAGGAGGAACGGTGAAGCAGAAAGAGAAGAAACGTCACGAGGCTTGAAGGAGAGGGAAGAACGGGACGAGGCTGTGCAGTCAGTCTCTGATGGTTGATGGCTGTTTCCCTGACAGATGTGGTAAAGAAACAGATTGCGAGGTTCCTGCACTTTGTCCTTTGTGGTTAAACCTTCGGTATCAGACATAATGAAAGATGCCAGCAGAAAGAATCACTTCAGCTAATCCATCTGCTTTCTGTCTGTCTCTCTGTCTTTCTGTGTCTGTATCTCTTGTTCTCTCAATATCTCTCTCTCTCTCTCTCTCTCTCTCTCTCTCTCACTCTCACTCTCTCCTCTCACTCTCTCTCTCAAAGATCTTTAGGCTGTGGATGAATTATTCCTGTTGTTTGATTGATTCACATTTTTTTCACACTGTCTTCTTTTTGGTCTGTCTCTAAAAAAAGTATATTTCTCTCTCTCTCTCTCTCTCTCTCTCTCTCTCTCTCTCTCTTTCTCTCTCTCTTCTCTCTCCTCTCTCTCTTCTCTCTCTCTCTCTCTCTCTCTCCTCTCTCTCTCTCTCTCTCTCTCTCCCCTTCCTCTCTCTCTCTGTTTATTGAATGATTTATTAATTTATTGATTGACGGTTGCCTGCTAAGAGAGTCTCTCTGTTTATCTGTCTGTGTGCCTGTCTGTCTAACTATCTACTTATAGTTGTATTAAATAATACTTATTTTTTGAAAGCCTGTACCTTTCTTTTATAGGGTTTTAGTAAAGTCATTATAAAAAAATAAATAAATAAAAACATCTAATACAACACATTGTTTCAATAATTACAAAATAAAGCAACTCTCTTTATTAAGTAGCTGCTAAATGCATAAATGCATACTGGCTAGTAGTCCAGAATAAATCTTGTACTTTAGAATCACATCCTAGTCCGACAAAAAACTTGTATTTTGCTTTCTTTTCAAAGATCCATTTTTTTCCAGGTATTTAGAAATGTTCTGACCCATGACACGTTCTCCACACGTTCTTATAAATATGCATCTGCATGTATTTTCCAAATCGCACTGGCTTATAGCACAACACCGGAAACGTAAAATATTCTAGGAGCATTTTGGCCATTTATCGTCACCGTTTTGACTAGAGCTTATGTTCCTTCAAACAAGCCTAATACTGCTGTTCTGCAAGTTGTGACCAAAACATGCTGACTTCTGCTGTCATGCAGAACAAATTGACAAAGCTTTGTAAACAACACACTCCGCACACATTTATTTCAAAGAATGCGCCTCCACGTCTCAATAATACACTGGGCCACACGCAAAGGCTGTGCAGTTTTGCTTCGTAACCAAAGCAATTTTACACTTCATGGTTCAATATCAAAGCCACTGGAGTGCGGCGAAAGCATGGCCGTACATCAACAGGAAATTGGAGTACATATAAGCTGCTTGGTTACAGTTACGTCTTTCGTGCACCGATTTATTTATTTGTTTATTTGTTTTTGGTTATTTTAAATGAAATAATGAAGCGAGACTGATGCTGCCACTGATTAGAGATCAGGTTCGATTTAATGAACAATTTAACAAGTGAATTCTCTTGAACTATGCAAACTGAAGTTTTCTATGCTGGAAAATAGGATATCGTTTTTTCCCATGTTTATTCAAGTGGTGGTTGTGATCCAACTATAGGATGTTGGATCCGTCACCCAAGCGTGGAGGTTTGAATCCCATTCCCGTGTCTTTGGATTAG
Source organism: Paedocypris micromegethes (assembly GCA_028031935.1). NCBI lineage: Eukaryota > Metazoa > Chordata > Actinopteri > Cypriniformes > Paedocypris > Paedocypris micromegethes. The sequence continues at coordinate 6,788,334 of CM051500.1, read as the reverse complement.
ACCATGGCCGTCACAAGAATGTTTTACCACAAAAGATTTTACAATTTTTAACATAAATCAACATGAAAGAGTTTATCTAATTTGTTGAAATCCTATTAAAAAGTTGTGTATATATTGCTTTTTATCGACTGTTATAGAGATGTTTTGCTTTTGGAAGTGTAAAATTGTCATTGTGTGTAAAACAATGTTGCCATTATAATAGCCATTGAAGCTAAGATGGCATAAAATAAATAAATAAATAAACTATTCACTTAAATAAAATCTGAAAAAATGATGTAAAACTAAAATTTAAGTTGGCTCACAGTTTAATGAACTTTATAAAACTTGCTCTATGTTGTCTTTATCACGTCATTGATGTCTTTTCTTTCTTTTTATTAACTTGAAAAAAAATCGAATCATTTTTCTTGTACATAGTCAAGGTAGCTGGAGGAAATGACCTGCGAAATGGCCCGAGTCATTTCTAGAAGCAGAAAGGCAATGGAGGATCAAGAGAAGGGAATCTTCTGAATTGTGCACTAAAGTGCTGCTTGTTTTAGAGCAAGTAGCGCAGATTTTAAATGACTTTCCTCAAATCATTGGAAAGGCTGAAATGAAGTGCTGCATTTTTCTGCCTCCGCATGTACGTCTGCTTTGTTTTGTGAAGGGTAGAATTAGGCATAGACGTTTAAAAGGTTTCCACGGAGGCAGACTTCTGTCGGCTATCAAGTGTGTGTCAAGTGTAAAAATTCTGAATATCGCTTCTTAGCATATGCGCTCTGTTTTGCTGCTCAAGCGCGTTGACAGTGATTCATAATTGGACTGAGTCGCTATATGCCACGTCGAACCGCACTCGCCGCTGATCCCGCAGCTCATAAAGCGGTTTGTGACATGACCAATTTGTTAAGTTAGTCAAGCGGAATTAGTTTGGTCATAATCTCTTATAAGGTCAAATTAGCCTTCAATGCGAAGAAGTTTAAAATGCTAGTTAAAAACAATACCGCCTCCCTTCCTCTCTCTCTTTCCATCTCTCCCTCTCTCTACCTCTCGCTCTTTAAATATATAGAAATATTTGGAATCTAAGTCCTTGACAGCAACATAATTGCATGTCACATAAATGACAGCCATTAATTGCTTTGTTAGCAAGTGCTTACATGGAGCCATTTGTGCAGCGGAAAGCGATTTTCAATTCAGGAGACCTTTTGCTTTTACATGTGCTGATTTGTAACATGCGTATGGACATTTTTAAAAAACAATTCTGCTAAACTTTATTTAATTACCTTGAATTAAAAAAAATGTGTTTTGGAGATTTGAAGTCTGGACAATTTTCTATAGGTGAACACGCATCACGCTCTGTGATTGGTTGGCCATCAATTAAGGGGGTGGGACCCCCCTTCAGCTCCAGAGTTGCTGTAATGTAAAGTACTAGAGTAAATGGACTTTGTTACTTTACTTTTAAGTATTTTGGCTAATTTTAACTCATTTTAACTATTAGATTCTGAGTATTAAAAAAAAGGCAACTTGTACTCTCTACTTACACTATTTAGTAGCTGTATTGAATGTACTCTACTACATTTTCTTCACTACATTTGAATAGACACATCATTACTCGCTACAAGTAGGCATCTTTTTCTACCGTTGTAAATTTATTGGCGGACAAGACGATATTGCCATCTGAAGGGTGCTGGAGGTACTGGATGCTATTTATAAGCAAAATAACATTAATTAGCGGTCGCACTTTTTTGCACATTTGAGTTATTAAACTGAGATTGAAACTCATTTGACTGAGACTGACTTTTTGTTCATTTTTTATCTGTTTTATTCTGCAATTTTGAAACATTGAGGTGTTTTATTTTATTTCTATATTAGGAAATTAAACCCCATAAAAAGAGTGTGTTGTTTTCCACATTTCTTGGTGCGCGCACACACACACACACGCACACACACACACACACACACACACACACACTCACACGCACGCACACAGTACTAGCTACATTTTGAGCTTTATTTGCTCTACAGTATCAGGTCAGTTGATTAAATTCTGACATGGAGTTTGAACACGAGACGTGTCTCATTCATCAATACCCATCATATTCATGAAGTAATTTCAGGAAAATGCATTTACTTTCTGCCAAGTAGCTTGTTTACCTATATATTTTTTGTATTATTATGTGTTTTGAAGCATGTCATATGTTACGCTGGTGAGAAAAGAGTAGTGTACGAACAAGATTTTCTGAAAGATGCGAGGTGTGAAATTCCAATATAGAATAATGCGATAAATCAAAAAATTGTCATGATCTTAAGCAGAGAAACACAGCCGTTGTATTTTATTCTGCGTTTTTTTTTTTTTTTTTTTACTTGGGGTGACTGGGATTGAATACCACAATTTTCATTCTTTGCTAATAATCTCTGTTTGAACAAACAAATTATGTTGTAGGCAATAGAAGAGTGTGTTGTAGGTAAAAATCAGATCTAAGGATTTAATTTGTTTTTGCCTTTTTTTTGTTATAGTATTCATTTTTGTTAGCTATAAGCCCTTTCTTTTCTCAAACTCAACACTACATTTTTGGGGGTAATTTTTAGCCGAAGTCTTAGGTCTGCAGATTGTAAAACTCCAAGTCTTGGCACAGGATGTGTTTGGCAGTACAAAAAAAAGACTATTTTTGAATGAATTAAATGGAAAACCCTACAAACAAGTTGCAGGCCAATTTAAATAATCTTTATAATTGACCATATTGAGCCTTGAAAAAGCTGCTGTTTTGCCAATGCATTTTTTTTATGAAAATGCTTGTTGGTTCTAAAGCAGTAATAATGAATAATGAACACTCGAGTTTTGCTGCTCAGATTATTCTCTTCTTCCAGTCAAAACTTCTTCTAGTTTTTCTTTATATATTTTCCACAGCTCGTCAGTGTTTGAAGACATGTGTAAGTTAAAATGTAATGTCCATAGGCTGCATAATACCTCAATACAGCAATTTGTTGGCAACTTTGACAATAACTTTATTGTGGAAGGTCACCATGTTTTTTTTTGATGTTTAAAATGAGATACTGGCAAAACAAGACCTCAGCACATTTCTAAATCCATACTGTAAATGTAATTACAGTGTAATGTAATGAAGTGTTTGGCTTTCTGCCTGCTCTTATCAGTTTTCTATATCACTTTTAGATGAAAGCACAACTAGGTTCAAAGGGTTGGTCTCCTCTAGATGTATGAGCTTGATATTTAACTTGACAGTTGTTGATGTTTAATTGAATATGTTCTGTTTTGTGATCCACTTTTTGGACATTATCTGGGCTAATCGATTTGGTTTGTAACACTCATAAATTAAACTCACAAATTTGCATAGCGTTTACATTTCCAGATTCTCAATCAAAAACTCTTTTCAAACTTTGAAAAACTCAGTCTTCAAGTCATGACACATAAAGCTGCATGAGATGGCAAGGTGAGTTTAGTCATATCATTAAATACAGTCTCAAATAGTTTAATCATTATTTAACATTTGGCTATGACTCTGAACAATGAGCAGGACAAAGATGACAGTGGCTAGAAACAAAACGTTTCAAAGAAAGAGAAAAAAAACAGCGTCATTCTGACAAAATCTGGAGTGTGATGATCGTCCGGGAGGCTGAATGAACATCGTCTCTGCTGATTGGTCCAACAGCGACCACATCCCTCTCACAAACGGCAAGTTTTTTCTGCCCTGACGGTTTCTGAGACTGTTAAACGATGCTCCGCTGACACTTCTGCCTGGTCAGACGTTCCCTGTGCATCCGACTAAATGAAGCTGTTGAGCAAAGACTGAGTCAGGGAGTCTTGAGCCGGGGAGAAATGTCAAGGTTAAATAATCCCAGACGAAATGAGCGTTTAATATAAGAGGCGAGTGTGGCGGTGCGGCGTGGGGTTGACTTCTCTATATGTAAGCTTATAAAAAGTATTAACTCTGGCTTCACGCCTCGCCGCCCATGAAAAATGTCAGCGGCTCCTCTCAAGCTCTACTCATTGGCATTATTGGCGCTTTCAATGCTCTTTAGGTCCAGCTGTGGCACAAAAAAAACGTCGGCATGGAACAGTACACATGTAATGCATCTCAGAAGCAGCATCGCCTGCCCGGTGGTTTTCCTCCAGAGGCGATGACAGGTGCAGATTTTAGATATTTGCCGATAGTGTGTTTTTAACATGGGATGTCTTTGAGGACCTCCATCCAAAGCAGTTTTGATGGCGTTGTACAAAGAAGCTGATTATGTGAAGCTGTGTGGATGACTAAAAGCCTCTCCTTTTATTCCTCAAACACCTTCATTAAAATTCCACACCTGCTCTGTGACGCTTGCGGCAAAGACTGAGGGAGAGCAGCGGACCCCTAGAGGAGTCATTTTTATTCCGGAGCATGAGCGCCTCAGCCAAGGTGTCACCTAATCGGGAAAAAACAGAAAACAACTGGCGTAGATTCCGCGCTCTGGTATGGGCGAAGCATTTTAATTACTCTGTCTAATCAGGCTTAGCCATTCCCCAACACTCACTCATTAATGTCAAACGGCTGAAGCGGCCTCTAATCTCAAAGAACAATAACTATAACTCATTTTACACTGTTGGCTGACTTTATGCTGATTGTGGATATCCACACAAGTAGTTCTACCAGACTTTGAACATACATCAGCATACATTTTTTCCCCGGCTTTGTAAATCTGCTCCGTTTGATTGTTTATTCCGTGTCTTTTACTATGTTGACTTTAGCAGTTACTTTGTTTCATCCCGGATGACTGGAAGTCAAGTACAGTAATTTACATTTGTGCATTTAGCAGGCACTTTAATTCAGATTAAATGGATTGCTTTTTATCTTTCTACTCAATATGAAATCTTCGGAATTATTATAAATGATAAGCAGAAACCTCTTCATCGTACTTGAATGAAGAGTATCAGGCAACGCTTTGCCAGGATGGTCCTGAGCCTCTGGCATTGCTCCTGGTGCTGCCACCCTGAGTGTGTGTGTGTGTGTGTGTGTGTCGGTGTGTGTGTGTGCATGTGTGTAGACTGTGGCCTCAACAAATACTGTTGTTTGAATGTGATACATTATTTAACTAAAGTAATGATATGAGATAATGTACAGCGACCAGTTGAGACAACAATTGTTTTCACCACTCAGCACTGTGTATGTATATACATTTTAAACTGTTGTAAACTAAGTATTGTATGAGATATTTAATCTTCAAATGACTACAATTGATTTTCAATTTTATTTATTCAACAGTTTATTATTGTCCACTAAGACATATAAACGTTTTTCATTTTATAATTTGATTTTATACTTTGTATTGGAAGATTTTACATTTTGCCAATTTTGCTCTGTGGAACAACTTAAACTTTTAATGTAATGAAATGTTCTATATTTTAAAGTGCCAGAAACTTGCATTGTATTGCTTACTTTAAAACTTGTTTTCACTAAGGCATACATTTACACCCCAATAATATTTTTTTCGAAAAAGAAGTTTTACTCTCCATACAGCCATGGCCATATGTTTTTGGTATTTGATGTTTTTGCTGATGCCAGAGGTTATGAACAGGGTTGGCAGAATTTGAAATGTCAACTTGTGTATTGTCTATCTGCCATTTCTGTAAAATTGTGATAAACTTCACAGATTTTTTCTTTAGTTTCTTTTTTTCTTTATTTATTTTTTTTATGCAAAAAAATTAAACTCCACCCACGCGACACACCCCACCTCTTTTCCTTTTCGTCTGTCTTTCTTCTGCTGTACTTTTTAAACCATCCTTTGGCCGCAGTCATGTTGTCCGCTTCCTTGAATTAAACTTTAAAGTGCTAACTGTCTCCTGTTAGACTCCTGTTGGTCACGGCAACTAAGTCTGGTTCTGACTTACACCGGATACATAAGCATAGTTTTTCCGTAATATTTTTCATTTGTTATATTATTTGTACTTTATAAAACAGCCATGTTTGTTTGGTCCTCCATTGCATTGGGTTCTGAAGGTCTGTTGAGTCTTTCTGAGCTCAATTTGAAGCTGAACTCTTCTTAGAGAAGATGCTTTCTGTGATGCCCTTGTAGAAAGCTCATGACAAGCCAGCAAGGTTTACAGTTACAGCTCATATTGTTTGTTATAAAAGGATTCAATAAGAAGACTATTTCTCACAGAGTTTTCCTTTGCTCACCAAAAATTCTCTAAAACTGTTTTTCGGGCCAGATTCTGACCTTTTATTTGTTGAGCACAACCGAGCTGAGTGCATGTGAACTTTAAATGCTATTAACCCCCAATTTGTGTCTTTGTGTTTTTCATTTATTTCAGGGAAGCAGCACAAGCACATTGATCCGCAGATCCCGCTTCAGGGTCTCTGCTATAAATGGGATGAGCCGTTCTGAGTATTCGGAAGACCACTGGGCAATGTGTCTTATCCTCCGTGAACACAGCTGGAAGTCATCCTCCTCCTCATTACTTAAACTGTCAAATCTGGCCCCAAAACCCCTGCCGTACGTATACCAGCAAAGAACAAAACTTAAACACACAGTGGCACTGGCCTCGTTTCTTTCCGGATAATGTGTCATGTAGTTAAACTACAACGGCTTTACTGCAAAGTCAGGTTTCACAGTTTACCACTGACCTGATTTCAAAAGCTTTCACAAAGCAGTTCCTCCCCCGAAAGCTCAAGTTGACAAAATGAAGCCGTTTAACTGTAAATGTTTTAAAGTTTAGCTTTAACTGCTTTATCAACTCCCAGACACTGGATCCCAGTTTGACTCCTTTCATTCACTTTTTTTTTTAGGTTTTTTTTTAAATGTTGCTATTTTTTTTAGTAACATGTAAACAATCATGCAATGGTTTTGATTGCCGCTTCAATTGTTACAGCAATGATTGTTGTGTCTGTGCTATTTGTTGTGTCTATTATGATTGTTGAGTCTGGGGGATTTGTTGTGTCTGAAAATATTGTGCGTCTGTGATTATTGTTGTGTCTGTGATGATTGTTGTCTGTGATGGTTGCTGTGTCTGTGTTGAGTATGTAATGATTGTTTCGATTGTGATGATTGTTGTGTCTGAAATGATTTTTGAATCTGTGATGAGTGTTGTGGTGTGAGGACTGTTGTGTCTGAAATTATTGTTGAGTCTAATAATTGCTGATTATTGTGTCTGAAATGATTGAGTCTGTGATGATTGTTGTGTCTGAAATGATTTTTGAATCTGTGATGAGTGTTGTGGTGTGAGGACTGTTGTGTCTGAAATTATTGTTGAGTCTGTGATGATTGTTGTGTCTGAAATTATTGCTGTGTCTGGAATGGTTGTTGTGCCTCTGTGATGGTTGTGTCAGTAATTATTGTTGTTTGGGATAATTGTTGTGTCTGTGATTCTGGTCTGAGTGAATTGCACACAAGTGGTCAAACAGTTGCCAAAGAAAATAATTTAAAGTTTTGAAATGTAAAAGTAATCCACTTTTCCAATGCCAAGACAAAAAGCGTTTCTGAAACCTATAGATTTTGTCCAAGAATAACGAGTGTTTCCATGTTTCTGACACTCGACTCTGGGACTTGGCATTGGTACCACCCAAGTTATCCCCTGAAAGGGTAGGAACCCTATTGTTTTGGTCAAAGTGGATCTGGGCAGAGTTACATGTACAGGCAAAAAGATTTGGGGCTGAGTTAAATATAACACACAACCTAAAATTCAGTGAAAAATGCGTTTTTTAAAAATGCAGTAATAAAAAAAAATCGTATTATACATAACGTCAGCATTATGCAGTAAAACATGTACACACTCGGGGAAAAATAAGAGAAACATTTAATGAATAACATAACATGTTGATAACAAGACGTTTTGTTTCTTATTATACCTAAGGTTTAATTTATTCTATTTAGATAATGTTTTTTTTATTAATCAATACCCACTTTCTGTGGTATTTATTTATTTTTTTTTCAATTCCTACATTGGCAACATTAGTATTTTATCATCAAATTTTCAAACAAAATTTAGGTAACCGAAATATTCAGTTACGAAATGAACTTGCTAAAACTCAAACATTTTCTGTAGAACCTCTGTAGAACGGCTTGCGACAATTACATTTTACAATCATACACATCAAACATCAAATAAAAAAAAAAACTATTTTCTTTAATGTTATATGAAGACTTATGATGCTATTAAAGCAAGAAATTCATCAGTAGTAATCAATATGGTCTTATTTCATCAGCAGGAATCTTTCTCCCCCTCGAACCTCCATCTATGACTCAGATGTCACTCCTGATTGATGGCAACCACTTAGTGTCCCGCAAGAGGCTGGTGAGCACCTGAGAGACAAGACTGATGCCTCATCTGAGTGGATGGATCGACCAACTCTCCCTCCAGCGTCTTTGATGACAACGGGAAAGGGGCAGGGGGCTTTGTTTCACCGGCCAAGTAAAGAGAATATGCCCCATTGACATTCCCCGGGCTTCCACTGGGGCTATCAAACTCCTTTCTGTCAGCGGTAAGATAACACTTTGCGATGTCTCTGATTTAGTGGGAACTGTTGATGCATTGATTTACATCTCATCTCTTGTCTGTATACCATCCATTAATGCATGAGAAGTGCATTATCTCCGTGCATGTTTGCACCACAGACAAGAACAGGAAGTTGGATGTCGCTTTTTTTTCCACCCAACCTCTAAATTCAATCTTTAAAAGCTCCGGCGTGTAAGAAAACCGTCTAGCATATCAACAAAAAACTTTGTCACCTCTTGATGACCCAACCGTAATGTGTTTTAACTCACATCTGTCGCAGAATATGTCGACAGTGACAGATCTGGGCACTAGGTACTGAGCGGAATTCTAAACAGCTCGCAAAGCCGCCTCACATTCATGTTTACGCATGGAGTAACTATTATGACTGTGATGCTCTGGGAAATTTCAGTTATGCCTCTGTGGTTGCATTCTCAAGCTGATGAAATAGGTTTTTTGACACTGCTCGTGTGAAGGAAGTAAAACCCACTGGTGCCACACGTTTCAGCTAGTGGTGAGTGTGCAGTCTGTTCCAAGTCATGCCTTTGACAGATGCCACATTAGCATGATCAGACTGGTCTGGCGAGAACCACCGTCTCGTCATAGTGGTCATTGGCTGTGTTGACTGAAAGCAGAACTGTTTCAACACTAGAAGTCAGTCAGAGGAACTGAAGAACTCTAAGTGTCCCTCAGGCTTTCTGTTGGACAAAGGCTTCTTGACCCTTATTAGAGAGGTTCAAGAGCGATGCTTTCTTGCTTGATCAGGACTATATTCAAATTGAAGAAAACAAATTACATGTGAGGAGTTTTTCCTCAACACTGAAGAACTTGGTCGAGGTCATTGGCAGGGATCATAAGTGTGTAAGCAGTCAAACATGACAAACAAGAGTCAATCCAAAAGCGTAATCCACAAGACAGACAAGAAGCCAAAAACCAGATAGTAGACAATTAAGATGATCTAGAAGAAACCCACAACACGCAATAACCCAATATGATCAAAACATGGAAGCCACCACCGAAGCAGGCCCACTGACAGCTCTTGCACAAGCACTCTCCCTGCTGGCCCGGTGTGGTACTTCCTTAGTACTAAATGGAAAGACTATACTGTACGTGGTTGAAGAAAGTTGCACTTCAAGATCTATTGATACAAATAATATTTCAAAGACACAGACACACCAAGTTTAGGAATAATTGGTCAAATACTTAACTTTGACGTGCAGAAATGGAAAAAAAAAAACGCGAACAGGAATTCAACGTGCAGTCTCCATTAACAAGATCAATGGTTTGAGAAGTCAAATTGAAAGGTGACGGCTCCTGCCAATCAGCATCAGTGGGAGGATCATAAATTAGCATCCTCTAGTTTAACTAGCATTAAAAGTTCCTTCTCCATCTCACAATTACATCCATTATAATTGCACAACGTTTCTTAAGGCAGGCAAACACTTTCTGATGAATGGTGCTATTGTTGGCACATCTAATAAAAAAGCGAATATTGCAGGTGAATTTAATTTAAATTGAAAATTATAGTTTGCCTATAACTTTTGCTCAAGAAGCTGACTTGAGTGTCAATAGAATGATATAACACATGAGAAAAAAATAGACTTACAAAATGTAGTGTCTCTGCTGTTACGAAACTATTACATTCATTAAAATGAGTATTGCCTTTCTGCTTATAAAATTACCTTGTTTTAAATAAAAATATTATATAAAAGAAGATAAATCATAACAAAGGAGTATCAAAAATCGGCCTCAATCAGAGTTGCCTGCTTTTCATTTGTTACGTAAATATTATTTCTGTGAGGAGAGTATTTTTCCCTTTTACTTAGTGATCAAAGATGAAAATAGTTTGTTAAATGGAAGAGAATGTTAGGAAATGATCCATTTAGGCAGGAAATGGGGTGTAATGATATATCAGAGAAGACATAGCAACTATCTGTGTAAAAATACGGCAAAAACACAGGAATTTCTTTCATCTCAGGCTTTGGTCCAGTTCCTTTGGTCATTTCTGCCAATTAAACAGAAATACTGAGGGTTTATCTCAGAGTCACTGAGGTAAAGAATTCAAATGTCGTTCGCGCTTTATCCCCAAATGGAACAAAAATAAAAATCTTCTGGAATCGACATGTTTAGGCGATTCCGGTGCTAGTGCATATGTGCTTTAATTTCTGCATTCACCTTCAATAAGGTGTGTCGTCTGGACTGTTTTAACACCTGTACAATGGCTTTTGGGCATAAACAGGGGAAATGCGGTTGATTTTCAAGTGCTTGGCACTTCAGAGAGACTCTAATGCGTCTGGGAGCACGAGGCAAGCTACGATTCTATCACATATTCCTAGGACACAACACTAAACATTTCCATAATCTTCACCTTAGAGCAGCACAGTAAACAGACTCATTTTCAATCATTTCTCATAGCTGTATGCAAAACAGGCCGTTATGAATAAATGCATTTTAAAATTGGGGTAAAACACATAGCGCGAAACTCAGCGATGGGATCAACAGAGCTCTCGCCGAGCCACAGAGTAGGACGTGTGCTCCGAGATGATGGGGAGCTGAGAACAAATGTGTTTACTGAAGAGATGTGTGCTGTGAAATGGGCCAAAAAGAACGAACAAAACGGACGAAAAGCTTGAACAAGTAAGATGTTTGAAATAGATCTGATATGCTGTGCTTCTTCAAAGACTTGCGTCGTCTTTGAAAGACAGGGAAAATGATACATTCTTCTCCTCAGTCTGAAATGGCGAGCGATTCTGCATCTTTGCACGTGATTTGTGTGTGTTTTGTTTGACAGCGAGACGTGTCATATATGAGACAGAATTCAGATTATTTATGTTTCCAGACGATCATCGCCTGTAGCGTTTAGCATCGGAAAACAAACACATGCTGGTTTGCTTCCCTCCCTGTTGGCACTCTTTACATTGCATTTCGCCTGCGCCTGCGAACCTTGTTTTTCGCCGTTGTCACACAGGGGAAATTTGGTGAGCTCTGTGTTTTGGAGTGACAGAGTCGGCTGCCACTCAAGATTACAGCTCAATAAAAGCAGCATACACACTCGCTGCGTGAAACAACAACAGATTTCAGGTCTGTTTACAGCTCGGGCACATCTCTCAAGATTTGCAGCCTGTTCAGAAGATCCACTTCACACACGTGAACTCACAACACCTCTTACCCCAAAGACACAGTAAGACACGGTAAAACTATTTATTTATAAAAGAAACAATACAGCCCTATATGTCAGTTCACTCACCGTTGAGTCATAGTGAATGACAGTAGGGGATTGCATCTTTGACCCAGAATCCCCACGTTTATCTATCTGTCTGTCTTTCTGTCGCACTTTTCTAAAGCCCAATAAAAAGACTTTTGGAATTGATTGAAGATATCAGCTTGCAGTAGGTATTTAAAAGCAGAGCAAACAGATTAACCAATGTTGCATCTTTTCTTTAGAACCACAATAGCCTCTTTTGAGAAATTGCTGTTAGGATTCTACAGCCTCTTCCGTGGCTTCTTTTTCCAGTCAATCCAGAATCATGGAGATCACCCAGAGTGTGTGAGACACAGGCCCATTACAGGACCAAGGACAGTGCTAGCGCTGGCAGAACCACAGAAAGCACAGCCACAGGTGTGAGCGGTCAAAACTACAGTATAACGAGGCAGAACAGGTGCTCCCTGTTTTGTCAAGCAATCAGCCCTGTATAAAAGAAGTGCTGACCGTCTACAGAAAGAAGGACAACCTGTAGAAGACGACTTCTTGTTGCTTTTTTTTTGTTAAATAAAAAAGACTTCAGTGAACTAGTCGAGGTGTTGAAGTTCACAACGGGAATGATGTTTAAGATGCTTAGACGCCATTCCTGCAAAATCAGAATTTGTGAGCAGCTCATGGTTGGTTCGTGAAAACATGTTCATTGCAATGTCATGAGCAAGACAGGTGCATTTTCAGGTTGAACTTGAACGGATGTTTACTCTGGGTCAAATGCCTTGCGGGACGCCCCTAGCATCTTTTCACTTAACTGTGTGTGTGGGTTAAATGCAGAGCACAATTTTGATGTGATCCCTAGTGGCCATATTGACAGACACATCAATTGTTTCTTCCAGCTTGAATGTTTCTTAATTACAAATATTTTTTTTGTACATTTTTCCTCTGGTCATTTTAAGCAAATATTCAGACTTATGTTGATTTATAGGTCACTGGACTTCCTCTATCCATTTTATATTAGTTCCAGGAAACCGTTGACGTCACAAGCCGTATTACCATCAGCATGTGGGATGTTTTCTCCCACACAGAAACAAAGGTCAGGTTGTTTTAGCATATGATAAGAGTAAGCCACATATTAAAAATAAAAAGTGTTTTTTTTTTCTCCTCACTATAACTGTTTTTTTTAAACATTTTGATTGTGATGAGAAACTACCAGAAAACGAAAAAAGCATGTTTCAGGATGGCTAGTAAACAAAAAGCAAAATGCATAACAGTGAAACATAGACTAGTTATCTACAGGTCTCTCCTAGTAACTCAGCACTTTACAAGATAGTGGTGGACGTCTTGTGTGAATAGATATGACAATCTGTGTAAGTGATTGTCTGAGAAAGTCAGCACGTCTTGTTATCAGGGGATGTGTGACAATCACACAGATGAAAACAGAGAGAGATGCTGCAAAGTCCTTAAACATTTCCTCCGCAGCGCCATCACAGTCTTTTAACCTGTCACAATTCATCTGCTCACAACGTTCATTCATGAATTTTGCAGATGAGAAGGGGAAGTGCACTCGAAGGTCTGCAGAGCGTCTCTCGAGTTTTACACCCACTGCTGTCAGCATTTGCCCACTAACCTCAAAATTCATTTGTTCTATGATCGGCACGATGATCAGGGGAGCTCAAATCTTTTAAAATTTGATTTTGCGTTCTCTCCACAAAGCCCGATGATACGGAGGCTCCTATAATCTATATTTTAAACTTTCTTTATTAAAATAGTGACATTCCTGTAATGGATTAAATATCACTGGATATTACAGATATATCTGAGCAGACCAAGAAATATTTCGGACATTTCAAGTTGATTTTTGTAAAGTAACTTTTTCCCCCAATATCTATATCATAATATTTTTATTCTGACTTTTATTTTTATCTACTTATTGTTTGCTATTTACTGCAACTGTATTGATTTGTTGCTATTTGTGTACAAGTACTTAAGGATTCAAACATTATAAAATAATTTTATTTTAATTATTGGGGGCACAGTACCAAAAAGAAGAAACATAATCCCATTGAGAAGCCTTTCAATTAAATTTGGTTTTTAGTAGCAGTTTGACAGGATTAAGCCCAATTTATTTTGTAAAACATGGATACATGATTTGCTTGGAAAGTGGAAGGGATTTGGATTTCACCGATTTGTACATAGAAACTTTTCCACAAAGGCATTAGCACACAAGCAGCTTGTGTGCGTTTTAATAAGGGGGTCTTCCTTCACTCTAAACAGGGGGAGCTGTTAGAGAGGATAAGAATCTCATTCAGCTTTAATCCCAAGCGCTCAATCCTGTCAGGAGCAATGAAAGCTTTGGCAGCACATTTCCCAAGTGTTACTCTTGATTTCATGCTCTGTCATGTACTGTTGCTCAATGGTGTTTATATAATCCACAGGTGTAATACCATATTCCCACATTTTACCGATAAAAGCGGATTAGAGTGCCATACAAACAGAATAATGTTAAACCAAAAGTCAGGACGGATTATTGAATTTCATCATCTATGCGAGAATCTCAGTAATGACATGATATGATAAGAAGGAAGCCACCGAGACCCGACCTATGGTCCGCCAATGAATAAAGCAGCAGATTGTGTTTCTCCAGCAAGACGAGCTTCTAGAACAAAGCCTGTAATTGTATAATCACCTCGGCGTCTGTCTTTCTCACTGGAGTCGGCAACTCAGGTAAATTACTATCGATTTGTTTATTTCACACTTCATCTGATTTACATACATATTTTTGCTCTGGGATCCGCCATTCATGTTTGGAATCTTCCATCAATTGGTGCCCAGGGCCTGTGAAGGTCATTAAATCACAACATGTTAATAGATGTTTTTGAAATAATAGATATTTATCGCTGGTTTGGTCTCGTACTGACTTTTAATGCAGGATAATCAAACATGGTTTTGACTTCACATGATTTTTATTTGGAAACAGTTTCTTTATCATATGATTTATCATTTTCTCTGTCTAGACCAGGCATGGACAAACTAAGACACGAGGGCCACATGCGGCCCATTAAACATAATTTACCAAACTTTTAAACATTAAATGAAAGTCAGATGTTTTTTTTTCCATTGTCAGATATTTTGTTTCAAATTTTCTTCATTTTAATTTGAAATTAAAGCATGTATTTCCTCCATATCCCAAGATTTGTATTTTTGCTCCAGTGAGGTGAGATTGCCAAATCACTCCATCAACCTGCTCCCGGTCCGGCCCCTTGGTCAAATGTTAGAACCCTGGTCTGAACCCTAAAAAAGTTTGCCCACCCCTGGTCTAGACTCTCTATGACTAGATAGATTTTTTGACAAAATAGTCACATTATTGACTACCACAAGTCAATTGGTCAAAATGTTGCTGTTGTGAGCAGAAGGTTGCAGGTTTGAATCCCAAACCAGCAGGTACCACAATTGAAATGTTTTCTTTTGGTCTCCAGTTTCCTTACACTGTCCAAAAACACAGAATTGTGCATGTGTGTGTGTGTGTGCGTGTGTGTGTGTGTATGTATGTGTGTGCGTCTCTGGTTGGTTGGCCTTCCGTCCTCTGGCCCAGAGTTTCTGATAGACTCCAGCTCCCAGTGAGCCCGAAATGGAAAAAGTGATAAAAAAAAATTAACAAATGCATAGGATGATAGAATAACACATAGTAGTTACAAAACAGTACCATCAACATATGGATACGTGCAAAATATAAGTATATTTTGCAAGAACAGTGTAACAACATTGTTCTCACTCGAAACAACAGCACAAACAGACAGATACTGTCACAAATTTTTCACGTAACAATGTATCAAATTAATTTGGACTTGAAGTTCATTGCTCAAAGTTCATTAACACTGAGTGTGCCCATCATAAGGACAAACTCAATCTTTTTAATCAGTGTAATCACTACCACAAATTGCAACACCCATCTACAATAGCATCTGTCCATCTACATTCTATCACTTATTCCGTTTCTGAGTAACAGGAAGATAACGCCTCCTCTTGGCCTGATGGGCAACCAATCACAGAGCTGCACACACAAACACACACAGTCTCACTCACGCTAATGGCCAGTTCGCCTGACGTGCATGTCATTTGATTGTATGAGTAATGTCAATAAGTTTTATTTATTAATCATATATTAAAACAAGTGTTATCATGAACAATTTTATGATTCAGGTATAGATTCAATCATGTGCTAAGATGTCTGTGCTTTAGTTCTAGTGTCTGCTTCCGTGTCAGTCAGTGTGTGTGTGTGTGTCATAAAGTTATGCCCTGTTCATGCAGAGCTTTTAAAATATTAAGAGTTAGGACAGGCCCCATTAATAATTGAAGGCTGGTATTCTAAGACAGTGTCAGTTATGTGTTGCAGAGGCTGTTTGAAGAGACTGTACCAGTATGGAATGACATGCAAAGGATTCTTATTTTATAAGGATTCTAAAGATTATTCTGAAGCAAATGTGTATTCTTTACCTACCCGATGCTTTCATTTATAATTTTGCGGTCTTTATTATTATTTTACTTTTTTGCTTACCCTATCTTTCCGCTTACAGCTTCCGAACAACATTTAGTGCAATCGTTGCAGAGAAATATTCATTCCAGTCATTAAAATGAGCATAAAATGTTTGTATATTAACAAATATGATTGTGTAATGTGAATGAACTTATAATAGACACTTTGGGGAACAAAGTACTGTTCAATTTAGTGCATTTGTTGTGATTTAGTGTGTGTGTGTGTGTGTGTGTGTGTGTGTGTGTGTGCGTGTGTGTGCGTGTGTTTGTGTGTGTGTTTCAAATGAAACAAGAAGTAGGTTGAATCAATGATAAAACAACTTTTTGATATGTGACAATTTAATGTCAAATGAAGAATAAAGTCATACGAGATGCTCTAGAATCTTCTGTGGTATTACATGTCACAGCCTGTGCGACGTGACATAATTAAAGCGACACAATTAACTGATTATGCCAAAGGCGGGACACAATTAGCTGGGATATAATAATTGCAACGTAGAGAAACAAATATGTTCAATTCTCTTTTTGCTTCCAGCCAATAATTACAGTAATGAGATTTTCTCTTGTAAAACCCATGTTAGGTAGAACAGAGACAAACACGCTTTCAACAAGGATGAGTGAGAGAATTAATTTCTAGCTTGAAGCTAAAGTTTGGTGGCTTCCCCTTACTGTTGGTGTGTGTGTGTGTGTGTGTGTGTGTGTGTGTGTGTGTGTAGATATATAATACGTATACATATTTACAATTTTACAAATATGGTATATAGTTTGTGTGTATGTGTTTGTAAATGAAATAAACTTTTGTGTGTATGTTTAAACACTTGTACATGAGCACTATTATTTTTTTAAATCAATCTATCTATCTACTGCATATATTTATCTATCTTTGTATCTATCTATCCATCCATCTACCCATCTGCCCACCCACCCATCCATCCATCCATCCAGAAATGAATTTGTCATTTCAGCACAATTGTAGTCTGTAATCGTGCTCAGATAAAAGTGAGATCATGACTGTGCTTTTGTCACGTTTGGAGAATGAAACCTCATACTGCATTTACAGCAGATCAGACAACAGATCCATCGGAGCTCTAGTCTGACCTGACAGTGTGGGAGTCACACGTTTTTTATATTCACACCTTTCCCTTTCACAGCCTCTCATTTCCCCAGCGTTAATCAGGCAACTGACAGAGCTGGAGATAGTGACTAATGAAATGTCACTGCGACTCTGATAGAGATGCAGACCTGGAGAAACAATGAGATGCGGGAGATCTGAAAGTTTGTCAGGCATCACTGCGCCGTCCATCTTCTCTACTGCACTTATTCATGCTACTACAGAAGCTTAACATATTACAGCATAGTGAAAAAATATATTTATATATATGTATACACACAACACGCACACACACACACACACACACACACTGTTCTATTTTGCATTTTGAGCAAATTGAACAAACATTGCTAGAGCAAATTGCTAAAAAACACGCAAATGCAAAAAAATATTTTTTTTTCTCCAGTGCTTTTGATTCATTTTAGATAATAGCATCCGCATGACATGGTGTTGACAGCCGCTTGTGTTTTAAAAGCCTTTTTTCGGTAATTTCTTGAAAGCATTTGCCATTCAGCGGTTGTTTAAAATACGATTGTGGTTGCCCTCACGCTAACGGTGTATGCTAGCTGATATACGAGTGTGTACGCCACAGCTCTTGTGCCATCCATTTGCCGATTAATTAAGATGACGTTGCTTAATGGCACAGGAAAGGTTCAGCGGTTTGGGCAGTTAATTGGAATGGAAGAACTAGCATTGTTGATGCTAAACACTGGCTTTTTTGTTGTAGCAATTAGCATGTGTGAGCCTTGAAATAGTCTGACTAGCCAATGATGATCTGATTTCGTATAAAATTAGCTAAAAAATATGTAGTTCATTTTTTTCGTAAATGCACTAGCATGGACCAGAGAGTCTGAAGCTCTTTTTTTAAGTGTCTGCTGAGGAATACAAAACAAGAATCTGAGTATTGTCACTAGTGTGTTTTTGGTGGTGTGTTTACCCACGAGAATCCAAATCATAACCGTTGCAATTAATTATGCTTACATAACAGACACTTTGCTATATTACTAATACTCTTATAGGAGACAATATTTAACATCGAAAAATTAGATTGTGGATTAATGTTTGATAATCCCGCTAATGTTTGAAAGCAGCGGCAAGAACAATAAACAAGGCAAACAATTAGTCTAGGGTGTCGCACTTAAGCATCCTGAAAGGTGTGTAAATATCATACACACACAAGAAATGAGAGATACTGTGTGTGAGTGAGAGAGAGAGAGAGAGAGAGAGAGAGAGAGGCTGAGAAGATAGATGCTTTTGAACTCTGATCCGATACCAATGAAGTGAAACAGATTGTGTCTACTGTATTTTTTTAAAAAGCGGTTTACTTTTTTACTTCTGTTATTTATTATTTTTATTATTCTGTTATTATACTACTGTTATTTTCCAGCTTCATCGGGTCAGTCCGGTTCCCCTTCATCAGTGAGGGACAGGTGAGTCCCAGAAGTCGTCTATATTCCATTATGAATTCTGTACAGAATCGGGATCTGTACCAGGAGAGTTTGAGCGGCGCAGTGGGTGAAACTCTTATTTTCATACCTGAAGTGTTAGACCGATTCACACTTTGAGGGAAAACAGCAAACACTTGCAGTGCCACAAATAAAACAGCAGAAAAGATATGCTATTAGTCAGCTGGAAGTGTAATTACTAGTGCAGACTGCAGGTCTCTCTCTCTCTCTCTCTCTCTCTCTCTCTGTCTCTGTCTCTCTATCTCTCTCTGTCTCTCTCTATGTCTCTCTCTCTCTCTCTCTCTCTCTCTCTCTCTCTCTCTCTCTCTTTTCTCTTTCTTTACAGGAGCACCACAGTCCGACGCATGATTGATTCGGCAGATTGCTCAATCGCTTGTCATGAATGTGTTTTCTGTACATAATGTAGGTTGTGAAATTTTCTCGGCTGAAACAATTTTACAATTAAACATTTACCACTTAGTACAAATGAAATGACGTCAGGCCAGCCATCCATTCATCTCAAACATATCCTGCCATATATTCATCCTTCCATCTGCCCATCATCCATCCATTGGTCCTTTCATTCTTCCATTCATCTAAATCACTGATCCATTTAGCTATTTGCTGTACACCCATGTATTTAACATTTTTGACCCCCCTACTTACGTATTACACCCCCAACATTTCATTCATCTATCCATCCATCTTCTATCCATTAATATATCCTACAGCTACAATCCGTCCAGCCATTCATCCAGCTACTGTATCTAACTATTTGTTCATCCATCAATCTAATTTATTCTTCCATCCATCCATTAATCATCTACTATATCAAACCATTCATTCACACACCCATACATCCATCTGTATCCATCCATACATTTGTCCATCTATTCATTTATCTACTGTATCCATCCTACTTTTGATCAACTGTATCTCCATCCATTCATCCGTGAACTGTGTTCGTCTATTAATCAATACATCTGTTACATATACAGTATCCTTGTATAATTCCTTTTGTTGGTCTCTCCGTCCATCTTTTCATCCAACCATTCTTCCAACTAATGTATCCATCAAGCTCTCTATTTTTACTACATCCATAAATCCATTCATCTGTGTGTGTGTGTGTGTGTGTGTGTGTGTGTGTGTGTGTGTGTGTGTGTGTGTNNNGTGTGTGTGTGTGTGTGTGCGTGTGTAGGTGTGTGTGTGTGTCTCTGTGTGTGTGTTTTGTCATGGAGGATGTTCCTGCTTCAGCAGAAGTAGCAATGCCATTCCTTTTGTTTCTATTTGGTGGGAACATCTTTTATGTTTTTGAAAGTTATCGCAAAATATGCTGACAGTGGTGATGAAAGCAGATGTGTTCTGGCCACCAGCTAATGCCTTTCCATGGTGGGTTTGGAGCTAATCCTGAGCTTTTGTTCTCTTCTGTGAAAAGTTGGTAAACACTTTTTTCCCTAGTTGCTGGAATCCAAAGTCCCACGGGCCACAGCTTCTCTCTTTCTGTTCTGATTTAATACACATTCATCCTGCTGAGAGTCATTTCCACAGATATTCCCAGTCTGCTCTCAAAATTAGTTCAAGTAAACTAGAGCAATGACTACATTCCAGATGTTTACTTTTAAGTGAGGAAATGCCAGATTCATTTTCGCTTCGGAGAATATTCTGCAGTAAACCTTATTTTAGGATTGACCACCAACCCAAGGTATGTCTTCAGGCCACAGACTTGAGTTGAGATTAAGATTGAATTAGTTGTTTTTTTTTTCGAAGATGGAGCGAGAAATGCATGCCTACTTGCCATCTAAAAACCATACTCCACTGAAGGCTATCTTTACCGCTGTTTAAACGTATATTTACCCTCAGATTCCTGGAGATGTTTGCATGGGGAAGTCCTTAGTCTGCTCTGCATCCGAAAATCAACCATGAGAATATTTGCCTTTTCCGCCATTGCACAAAGCAAACACCTTTATATTACAGGATAATCCTCTCAGATAGTACACACCTCTAGGTATGTTTCATCCCCTTCCACTAAACCTAAAGTCAGCTTCTCATCATGGCCACTAGGGACAGTATCGAAATTGTGCTATGCATTTAATCATCGAAAGAATTTACACATAGTAAATGAACACACACAAACCCGGAGCAGTGGGCAGTTTTACATAGTAAGACAAGTTTATTTCCCCGATGATATCATCACCAGGAAAGTGTTTCTGACAGACTGGATGAGTTATGATTGTAACCGTACGTCAGATGCACATCACTCCTGACCGAACGCTACAAGCTTGTTGCAGCACTTTATCTTGTCTCATTACTATATAATTACTCCACCTGTCCCACTGAAAAACCCAAACCTTCCAGCTCGGCCATCTGTCCCATTAAAGGAATTAGGATGAATACTATTGGCTTGCCAGATTAAACACCATTTTTGACCCGCCAGTAGAAAACTAATGTCGAAACCTTAAAACTAACATGATTTGGGTAAAGCTGTTGCAAGAAATGCAAATTGTACGTGACGGCCATGGAATTGTATTTAATCATTGTTTTTGGCGGGGGCGTGACCTTGCGGTGGGACAGGACGTGACATGCAATTGGCTGGTTTGAATTTTGACACACCTGTTTTGCACCTGACAGTGATTGGTGAGGGATTATGATAGTGAACGGAGAGGGAACTCACACACACACACACACACACACACACACACACACACATAGCATAAACACAAACACACACATGTAAATTTGCGAGCTATATTTCTAAATATAATTCAGTATAATAGATCTGAGCATTTTCCCAATGCCTTTGGGGTAAAATCTCATTCTAGGTGATTAAGTGATCAACTTTATTTTAAAAATGAATGTATTCTACACTATTTACTCCGTTTGGCTGTTTTCTTTTTTATTTTGTCACACAGTTTGAGTTATTCAGTTGCTTATTTTTTGCATTTCTACTAGGAACCCTCAAGGTATTTTCCAGGAGAAGATTTGCACAGAATTCCGCGATAAATTTCATTTAGAAGCAAGCTGCGCGTGTCTTATGTTATAACTGCGGTTAGTGTAGAACCACAAGTGTTGTAGTTTTTTATGTACAGTACAACATTGCTTCTCTATCATTCTGTTCTTTGAAGCAGCAATAGTAACGAGCATGGGACAAACGTATTTAGAAAACGAAGCTATCAAAAAGTCATTCTCATAATGAAATGAAAATGAACGATTTTTGACTTAAGTGGTCCATCATCTTGTTTGAGCTTAACATCTTGGTAGCTTGATTATGAGTTTTTGTGCAGTTGTGGGGTGAAAAGTCATAAATGCTCGCATTGGCTGTCCTCTATACAAATAAAAAGACGAGCGTGAATGGACTTTGCTTTACTTAAACATTTCTTGGCCTCTTTTTACTTTACTGAGTATCAAAAATATAAGCAACTTTTACTCTCTACTTGACTACATTTTTGATTGAGTATCTGTACTCTTTACTCTACTACATTTGAATGGACATACCTTTACTTGTTACAATGTGATTGTGCGCGACAAGTTGGCATCTTGTTCTACTATAGTTTATTTCTTGGGTGGTGTCGCCATCTGCAGAGCGCTGAGTGTACTGGATGCTATTCATGAGCTATATCACGAAGGTGTATTAGCTGTTGCACTTTTTTGCACATTTGAGTTTGACTGAGACTGACATTTTGTTCTTTTTTTTCTATTTTGCTCTGCCATTTCATTTTTATATTAGGAATTCGTTTTTTGTTTTAATTGGAAAGTCTTCTAGGAATTTGTGACTTATAACAGGTAATGGAGTAATTTTTATACTAATGTACCTTTACTTTGTCAAGATGGTTGAAGCATTAAGAAGCTCCAGTGTAAAGCAATAATAAAACCAACAAAATGGCCATGGTGTCTTTCGTTCGGCTTGAAGTATTGAGTCCCACAACAATCATTGTCTTATTGATCAGTTATTGCTTTCAGCAAATGTACAGTAACTACAGAAATGATTAAAACAGAAGCCGTGCTGGATACATCTGTTTTTTTTTCTAGAGCTGCAGCAGCACAGGCCTGGTCCATTAAATCCATGCATCTTCTCCATTGTGAGTGATTTCCATTACCACTTCCATTGAATTAGAGATGCTCGGATACATCTTACATTGAACTAACCATATCCATTAGAGGGTTTGAAAGACTTGTTAATGGACAACACTTTATTCACAGCCTGTCTTTCTTTTTCTTTCTTTCAATTTTTTTTTTTGGAAATGGCATCGACTGACACTGAATTATATAACCCTGTATCACTTTCCACACAGGAGCGTTAGTCAGCAGTGACAACAAATCAGACGTGCTGTGAGGAGAAGAGGAAGCCGAGCGGAGACTGTCATGCTCGTATTAGATTCAAGTACCAACTCCAAAACATTTACAGGGTGGATGCAGAAGTTTCCCAGATTTATGGAGGGTTCCGGAACAGCAGCTATAAACAGACAGAGACGCGTGTAGCAGAAACGCGGAATCTGTGTAACACTCTCGGTCTCTTCTTTATTTGTGACCCTGCTGTAGTTTTATCTGCTACCAGTGATGGGGAAAATGGAGCAAACAAATGGTTTCATTGGTAACTGCTCTACTTTCTTTCTGTTCTTTTTCTGTTTCTGTTTCTAGGTCCGTTGGGTTCCACAACTTTGTCCTTGAGCCAGAAACTGAACCCGATCTGCTCTCCAGCTGTCATGGCTGCCCACTGCTCCGGGCTTGTGTGTGTGTGTGTGTGTGTGTGTGTGTGTGTGTGTGTCCACTCAGGTTGAATGGGTCAACCACACATCACACACTCCAAAAACGGTTCTGACTAGAACAGGCAATTTGCCTTTATACTGTTACGTTATAGACATTCAATTTTGGAGCAGTCACTATGCTACATGACCTGTACTTAAATGCAAATGTGTGTGTGTGTGTGTGTGTGACTTCAGGGAGTCACACACACTCACACATACACACGCACAGTCACACACACACACACACACACACACACACACACACACACACACACACACACACACACACACACACACACACACACACACACACACACACACACACACACACACACTCACCTGCTTACAAAGCATGGCAAACTACCGTAATTATAATTATTACTTTGGTTTGAATAAGATGAAAATAAATGAGATGCAACAAATGCTAATCGACAAATTAAACTTTAGCTACAATAGCTTCCCGTTTGAATACACATATTATTCCTCAACATTTTGGATTCAAGATTTTTGGCAAAACATCATTGGTGGTACTGAGGCTTAATGGCTTAATTGAGGCGTTTCTGTAGAGAATTTATAGCAAGACACGTCGGTTTATTTTAACAGTCAAAATCTGTAGGATAATAGGAAACATTATTTTGGTCATAGATGTATGATAATATATGTAGCTGTGTGCTCTGTCCTGTGATTGGTCGGCTGCAGATCCTGGATGTGTAATTTGCAGTCTGAGAAATGGAAAAAGCTGTTATCAGAATGGATAGGTGCCCAATACCGCCTGGTAATGGAGGACAGATTATGCCAGTTGTAATCAATAGTCTTGAGTCTTAAGTCATGCCTCATAAGACTTTCTGTCAGTATAGCTGGGAGAAAATGGAAAGGAAGATGGTGTCAGACTGAGCGGTAGCGTTCAGATAATTATAGAGGATAACAAGATTCCAAAAAAAATCGCTTGTTGTGATAAGACACAAGTACTTTGCTGCTGCAATCTATCACCACTTTTGATAAGAAAATGACAGTGTTTCAATATTCTGTCTTAACCTGTCACCAAGAAGCCAGAAAACAACACCCATGTTTATTGCTTAGATTTGTGTGATTGTGTTTGATGTGAAAACAGTTTCTAACTCCCTATTGTAACACTGTGACGGGTTCAGGAGGTTAAAAGGTTTTAAAATATCTTGGATTGATTAGGTTTTAGAGAATATTTTTCAATTGAACACTATTTTTTTGAGAGACACTGTGGCATAGTGTGTGTGATCCCTGACAATAAAAAGGACAAGTCAAGACGCAAGTTTAAGGGCCGGTCGGGGCATTTTTATGTGTAAATACATGGACAAAGTAGTGAAAAATGCAAGGCTCTGTGTAACATGTATCTGTTTTTAGGCTAAAAATATTAGTATAAACTTCATTCATATTTAAACAAACACAAGTGTTTTCATACAATTTGTGATTGTGAATTGTTTCATGCAAATTTTTTTGCAAAAACTCTTCACCTGGTTCATAACCAACAAAAAAAAAATTAATCAGCATTCATTGTTCAATCAGTCAAAGCGTTGAGTGAGATGTGAATGAGAAATATTCAATAGAATAAGAACACCGGAGCTGCAAAAGCCAAAATCCCAAAAACCCATGTTCTAAATGAATTTACGGTTGAGTCAGAAAAAATTTCAGCTTAGAAAAGGCGTAAATATTTCAGAGCAGGAAAGAAACTTCTAATATCACTCTAAATGTATAGTTGAGCCATTGGTGTTGCATATACACTGTGCACTAATATACATTAGATTTAAATGGAAATATTATACAAAGCCCATTGTGGTGCTTGGTATTTCCGCGACCAAATGGTATGTGGGTAGGATTTTTGTTTGTAGGTGTTAGATTTCTTTATAAAGCTTAGAGCATCGGGAGTCCAGCAGAGTTAAGTAACTTGTTTCCATGGTTCCTATAGAGCTAACAGCCTAAGCTCCGAGCTTTTCATACTGGTGTATCACCATCATGAGCATTTCTCTATTCAGATTTTAGTTCATCAGCATCACTCAACGTGTTTCCTGCCACAATGGTTCCTTTTAAAACCATACAAAGCTCTTCCTGCAAAGCCATATGTATAGACTTTAACTGAACTCCTTGTGGCGGTGTCACAGATATACAATCTCTGGTAGAGGATGAGTAGATGAATAGTGAGTTTATTAGTTCAGATTGTGGGTTCTATTAGTTAGAATAGAGTGATGAGGGAGTCCAGTGATGTTTGAGCTGGTGGAAGCATCAAAGGGGTAGGAACGCACAGGAGCCACTGGAATTCTTGAAAACTTTTTATTCTTACCTCTTGGATAGTAGATAGGGTTGTGAGGATGCTCTCAGGTTCTCAATAATCTGGTGATCGTGATCATGGAAGTGACTTGGTGGGTGGAGATTCTTTGGCGTTTCTCCTTCAAGTGAAGTTTTTTTGGTATGTAATATATTTCAAAGGATTGTTCTTGACCTTTCTTGACCTTAAACTTACATTTAACATGACAAATCAAATTCTTCATCCAGGCTTCATCCGTGCCTTTTTATCACATCAGCATCACCCTGACCCTTGACGAACACAACGGAATGCTTGACGTCTTTCTGTCTCTTCCATTAGAAGGATGCCGCCACTTCTGGACCAATCAGGAGAGACAACGTCAAAAGTATTTTTATATTGTCAAAAAAGAGACTGAGGTTTCCGTAGTCACGAATCTGACAAGGACAAGGAACACAACATTTTGTAGTATAGTCTAATTTATAAAAAGTTTAATGCAAAAATTTTATGCAATTAAAAAAAAATAAAAATAAAAAAAGTGTTAAATTATTGTAGTAATGATAATAGTTAAAATATACGTATTAATCTTATTTTTGGTGGTCTGCAACTGTAAAAAGTTGCAATATTTTCTTGAACTTTGTCCATTTAGTAAAATTAAAATAAAATATTGTCCACTTTGCTTTATTAAAATATTGAAAACTGCCCAGAAATTTAACTTTGTCCAATTCATTCAAAATGCTGCAAAACACAAGAAGAAACTTCTGCAAAAAAGGATATTTAAAGCCACACGCTGGAATGCCTTAAACATTGACGCTAAACCAGTGTTGTTGTGCAGCCTTGCATAGATTAACAATAAATCAAAGGTTGAATGCTGTAGGTTTAAGGTGGCGTGATTAAAATCGAACAGGTATAGCTGTGATTAGGAACATTTAACATGTGAACATCAGCCAGCCGTATAATTGAGCGCCACATGCTCTTCCACCGGTTAGACTCAACTAATTCTAAAGCAAAATCACATGAAACAAATGAGCCATTTGTGTAGATGAAACAATTCCCATTAGCGCTGTTAATCTGATGGGTATTAGGGGCACAATGATTATTTTTAAACACATTGCAATTTGTTGATTGATTGCAGAGCCGTGATTTATTAAAAGCTTTTTTTTCCTGCAGACCACAAGCAGAACAGACAGAATACGTTTGTTTCAAGTACAAATGCGGTTTGCACTTTATCCTGAGTAGGAGCCCATGAGCTTTGGAGACGTTCAATCAAGAATGGAACCTTCCCGTGCCTTGAGAATAATTTCTCTCACTCTATCTTTAAAAGCGAGTGGAAAATAAAAATGTATCCCATTTTATAATTTAATTCGTAATACCTGTCAACCCCAAAGATGTTTGCCTTCGAATTCAACCCGCGCTTTCATTGAAAGCATAACAAGTAAGCAACAGTGCACTATATTTTTGATTTCAAGTCTGGTCACGTATTTCTTGTTTATAACTTCCTCTCCAGCAAATAGGTCTGGTCAAATGAATGCAAATACACCACATTATTGTCAGTAACACGGGAGACGGGAAGCTAAGAGTGAGTGACATGCGAGGACCTAGGCTTTTGCTTAGGAAAAATAAATATTGAACTAAATAGAACATGATGGATGCATTCTGGAGACATGCAAGGTACAATTAAATCAACACACCAAAACTAATCATAATTGTCTGAAAAATACATATAAACGTGTGATTTTTCTCTTGGATTTTGTGGGGAAAAAAGTGCGAAAATCACAGTGTTTTTTCAATGTGTTTGATATTATCACATCTTTTATTGTTTATATTCACACTGAATTGAGTTAACTTTACACTTTTTGTACACTGAGATAGAGTTGAAAAGCCACACTGTTAGTAAACAATGCAGGTGTTGAAATGTAACTCCAGTCCACATTAGTTTAACACTAAAAGACCATGATGTTGTAAATCACCGTGCTTTTACTAGAAATTAGCTGAAATGTCAGGCTCAAATTATGTCCGATCTTGGACTTTGTGAAGTCTCCGAGCAAACGTACTGTTTCATATTTTTACCAAGGCTTTGTTTGGGTGGTCGCCCTGAAGCCCCACAGTTGGCACAGCCATTTGCATCAGGGGGTGGAAGTAAAAATCAAATCATTTGGCAGTCCTAATGTGTTTGGATTTTTCCATTAGCAAGCCAGTCGTTGGGCCGTTCGTGCTGGCGTGATCATAATTAGTGGCCACCATTTGCATTATTGCAGTCAATTGAACCGGTAGAGGATTGATCCCATGCTGATTGGTGCGAGCGGTTAGAAGTCGGACCTGGTTTTTGAACCTTGACAGCATTTAACCTGGTGTGTGTTGCTTTGCATTAGTGTGGCATCTTTGAAGCCCTCCCCACCGCGAGGCTCTGTGGTGTGTTTAGAGACCTTGATGGGAGAATTAAGGTTGACTTTCAATCGATCAAGGCCTGTCACTTGCCCTGTGTAGCATAGGGAGATGCCTTCACGCTACCATTAGAACCTTTGCAGACCACTCCAGCCAAACAGCTGCTGAACCCTGAGTGGCTGCCGGAGCATCATTCTTGTTTTATGGTCCATCTGTTTTCCTCCTACTATGGCTCAATGAGTGTTTCTTAAATAACATGGTCCTTTCTGTCTTCTTTGATTGTTGTTGACAGAAATAGCACTCTGTGAAATTCAAGAAGAGATTTGTTTGAAATGTTTAAAAGCAATGTACGTTAAAAATGAAAGTTAAAGAGGACTAATTTGGTTGTTAAATTATTCATTTTTGGCATATTTTTTATTTGCTCTGATATATTCCACATTTTGAAATATACTAAATATTCCAATTATAATATTCTAATATAATGATAGTCGCCAATTATACGTGACTCAAACTTACTTTACTTTAAAAGTCTTACTGGTTACTTTAAAATGGAACCTTCTCGTCACTCTATTTTTAAAAGTGAGACGAAAATAAAAATGTATTGGTAATAACAATGTAACATAATGTAATAAAAATGTAAATCTATAATTTAATTCGTAACACTAGTTACAACCAAAACTGTTATAGTCTGATTTAATATTATGTTACATTATTATTTATATTGTTATTACTGCAGCATTAACAACAACAACAACAACAACAACAACAACAACAACAACAACAACAACAACGCTAACAAAGCTATTCTTATAATTAAACATACATACATACATACATTCAATTAACATTGGGGTTTTCTGGTCACATAATCTGAACATAAAACTGAGTCTGTGTAAGAGTAACTTTTTTTCAAGTAAAAAAAAAAACAAGGTAAAAGAAATGACTCTTTTGCGTGGTTAAGTGTAACGCCACGTCGTGGAGGCTGGACGCACGCCACGCCCCCTTACGGCAGTGTGCGCGGCCCCGTGCTCTGCGCGTGAAACCTGGCTGGAGTTAAAACTGTTACTCTCTCGCTGAGCTCAGAGCTTTCCCGCTGCGTGGACGAGTCAAACCACAGCCACAGTCCGTCTTTCAGCGGGACCGGATCAGCGGAGTCCATATCCATCTACCCGCGGTTTCGGAACTGCAATGAAAGCGCGTGCAATTTAATGGAGGTTCGCGGGACGCGGCGAAACATTCTCTAAAGTGTTCACATTGAGGATACCAAGTCCCGATCTTTCTTAATTCGGAACACGAAAGCTGCTTTGGATTTCATCCCGATCGATAAGTGGCGTTATGTCTTCGGGGTAAACGTGCTATGTGTGTGATTTGGAGAGCATCTTGTGGAAGGTGTCCAGTGGGAAAGAGACTGGGTGGACTGGTTTGCAACTGATTCCGCGAGCGCAATGCACTTGGAATGAAAATAAAGCATGGATATAATCTGGGAAATATTTATCCTCGTCCAAGCCAATCTCATTGTTTGCACATCAGGTAAGATGATTGTTTCGCATTCTATTTGATGTCACAGCAAATGTTTTGCCGTCCGTCCTGTTGCGACGCAAGTTAATTAAACCAACAAATATATGCAAATGCGTTTGTAGCATCATCAAACATTAACACTAGATCAGCTAGAGCTTTAAAAAATTAAAAAGTGCATTTATACATGTTATTACGTTTTTTTCCCCCATTACGTTTAATTTAATGAGGACGATCATGAATTTATAACTAAATCACGCAAAGTTGTGTCGGGATTTTGGAGGCGGGAGGCAGTGTAGCCCACCTGTCACCTGCCCCCGTTACTACACATCACTTACGCTAATGCAGCTGAGATGCCCGTGTGATGCTGATTGAGGATGGTCCTCACACACGCACACACACACACACACACACACACACACACACACTGACGTCGCATACAAAAAGTAACTTAGAATGCTTTATTTCATCCCGACTCCTGCTGAAGAAGAATTCGAAATCAAATGTGAGTGATCGGAGGACTTTAAAAAGCATCGCCGTTCAACTTTAAAGCATCGCACGCGAGGGTTTCGGAACGCGACCAGCCGCGTCGCCCACGCGCCAGCCAGACGCAGCGCAGCCTGAAATGCCATCCGTCTTCCTCCTCATGACGGCAAACGTAAACGTCCTTGAACAATGTTTATAGCTTTTTAGAGCTGCTGGAAGATAACGGGGATGAACGTTTGTTTGGACGGCGCTGACGTGGGGAGCCAGACAGTTTCAGATGATCAGATGAATATCTACTTGCTGATTTAAAAGCTCATTTTCTTTTTGTACTTTTAGAGGGGTTGTCTGGATAATCTGGAAAGAGCTATTGACAATCAATTTCTATCATAATGCTACAGTATTGTTGTTAAACGCCTCTCTCTCTCTCTCTCTCTCTCTCTCTCTCTCTCTCTCTCTCTCTCTCTCTCTCTCTCTCTCTCTCTCTCTCTCTCTCTCTCTCTCTCTCTCTATCTCTATCTCTTTCTCTCTGTCTCTGTCTCTCTCCCTCTCTCTCTCTCTCTCTTTCTGTCTCTCGCTCTCTCTCTAAGATATGCATATTTTTTGTCCACTGCTATAGGAAATCGTCAAAGATCCTTTCAACGCTTTTTTTACCTGCAGTTTTCTTGATGACTTGTCTCTTGTCAGCAGTTGCATTGTTTTTCTCTATTCCTTATTCAGTTTTGTAGGAAAGTACATGAGTGTGTTCATACAGTATTGTGTAATTATTCAGACATCTACAGTGAGAAGAACAGGAAGACCAAATCTGTCAAGAAAGTCATTTGCTCTACACAATTTTGGTGGTTCATCAGGACGTCACAACGTATTCAAGAGAAAATAGATTTCATTTTGTCTCAGCAACAGCTATAATTGGGCCAGAACAAGCACCATCTTCCCCATCCTTTTTGTTTCTGGCTTTCTGAATCATCATAGATTTTAGCTGACATTTGCAGGTCACGGGCATTTGTTTAGTTATGGCAGTTAGCATTTGCCACCATGAGTCTCGCAATCGCCTGAAAAAAATCAATATTTAAAAACACTGCAGTTTTCAACCTGTGCAGGGCCGGCATATCGATGGCCCAGCATATCTGAATTGATATCTCATCCAGAAGTATTTTTGAATTTGAGTTTTAGGTGCTTTTGGCCTAAGGGGAATTGAGTAAAAAATAAAAAGAAAATATAACATTATGGGAATGTAGTTACAAAACACTCTTTCAAAAGCTATTAAATGAATTAATTGAAGGCCCGTTGGATCTTATATAGTGTATTATACACACAATAAATTCTTAAATTAATGCTAATTCTAACCTAACTTACATGTTAGTGCCTCTGATGTTTTTAACAATGTTTTAACAATGAAAAGTATAATAAAAAGTTAAAAAAAACGGAAGTAATTTTTAATGTCTAAATCAGTTAATATTTTAATCTTTAAAAAATGATTCTTGTTATTTTTCAAATGTAAACTGATTTGACCTAATGAAGTGAATGAGTTATGTCAAATTCGCTTTTTTTTGTGGCTAAGAAATTAATCCATCCATCCATCATCCATCCATCCATCCATCCATCCATCCATCCATCAATCTTTCAATCCATTCAATCAGGTTTTTCCTTCTGCCCATTTCTGTGCAATTTTCAAACTCTTTTAACCTCATTTCTAGGTTTTGATTAGAACCCAATCTCAGCGTCTCAGAGCCACATATAAATTAACACTTATGACCAATAAATCCCTGCCAATTTGGTTTGTCAAATTAATTTAACAAAACTTTTTAAAATCCTATAATACACTAAATGCTCAATCTCAGGTCATCCAAGGTATGAAGCTCCACTGTGATAAATGCTTCATTCACAGGAAGCAAGATGGTTTATGTGTCAATAGGTTATTCCATTAATCAACGTTATTATCAATTTATTATTATACTAATTGTAGTTGCTTTCTACGTTTATGAAAACTATTTTCCGATCAGGCTATGCATTTTAAAGCAGATTTATTAAAACCTGACCTCAGATAAGCCAGATTCAAGGTCAAAAAGCCTAGTATGTTTAAGTCATCTGGCCTTAGCCTGATGTGTGCAGATGTGCTCTGTGAGTAGGGGGATGTTACAGTAGACCACCACAGTTGACAGTCTCATTCTCAGGTCATAGCCATTTGTGAAGTTCTGGACTTATTTGGGGAAAATCTCAGGTGCTGTGTTTCTGTAGTGTACAGTAATCTTTCACAGTAAATACAGTAAAAAGCAAAAGGCTACTCAACGCTACAGTGGCTCGCGTGATGATACAAAGGTGTTTATCGCGTCTAAGCAACAGCACAGTCAGCGCATTAAGCACATGAAAAGCAGGGATGTCTGTAGAACAGAGGCTTTCGCTGGGACTGGGTGATCCTGCACGCCCACTCTGGGTTACACTGTCTCGACCTGCTAATCTGGTAATCCCATGCAGATGTGTAGTGAGTGACTTTGCAACTATGGATGTGTATGAGAAGAGAATCAGACACAAACAGGAATAACCAAAGATTTGCAAGATTGTCAAGGTTCTTCTTGGATTTTCTCTGGTGGTGGTTTCTCTGGATCTCATGGTGAAGGGTTCACTGTACTGTATATGCATTTGAATTACTTCTGATGATAAAGAAGAGATTATAACACAATTTCAGTTAGTTTCGTTTCATTCTGGAAACGAGTTTGAGATGCTTAACATTTTTAAACTGAATCTAAAAATGACATTTTTTGCAAAGGAAACAATCAGAAATATTTAATACTATGCAGCCCACAAATCCATAAATAGACATGTTAATTACTTTGATTGGTTCTAATTATAATTACAATAGAAACAAAACTTGAAGGTTATAAAAATCACCATAAAGGTCAAGTGACTCATCAAGAGCTGAGATAAATATTTGTAAGAAAAAATGATAAAAAAAAGACATATAACAGCAATCGCGCTGGCCAAAACTAACTATTTAAATAAAATAAAATAAGATAAAATAAAATGAAATTAAAATCAGGGTGGGTAAATAAACCACTAAATAAAGACAAAAACAGTAGACCAACAACAGTCAATAACTGTTTTTTAAATTTTAAACTGTAATTTACAGCCCTATAAATACTCTTTCTTACTTTCTTTCTTTCCGTCTTTTTTCATTCTTTATTTCCTTTCTGTGTTAATTCTTAATTCTTTCTTCATAGGTTTCAATGCTTTCTAAATGAATATGATGGATTTTCTAAAATTAATTCTAAATTAAGCTGTTTGGATGAATATTTGTGTTTCAAATTATTATTAATGATTGTGAATTTAGATTATTTTTTTTATTTTGTCTTGAGTTATAGTTGGCAGTTGTGTTTATTTCCACACCATCTGTTCCAGCATATTTACTGTAGAATGGTGAGTGTGGTGCATAAGTCAGCGACTGAACATGGAGACCACAACCTCCAGCATTAATACCGAACTGTTGAGTCCACGAATGATACAGACCATTAGTTTACTACTTACTGATCTAAAGCTCTTGGAAAGCCGTCCCATTATGGCACATTCCATTTAATAACCATAATGTGCCGTAAAAAAAACCAGTAGTGCTGGTGAGTTCATGTATAACCTCAAAAGGTTTATTGTGAGCATCAGAGGAATGATGACACACGTCGTGGATGGCTACACATACAGCATATTGACTAGCCTTTTCTATTGATTAATGGTTTAGGATGCTTACGCTCGATTGGAAGAGTCCACGGAGGAAAGTCCTCTGGCTTCCACGCTGGCGAGCGGGATTCATGAGGGTGGCACACACCGTCCGACTGAAAGTCAATTATCTCATAAGTCTGTAGGCACAGCTGTTGGCAAGGTCACGTTTAATTTATGAGCCGGGATTTTTTCCCTCCATACCGGAGCGTCTCCGAGATATGATGAATACTAATGGTCACCTCCAACAATTAGTCTCCAATTAACTGTTTATTTATGGCACGGCTGTAGCGTATCAGCGATTGTGCAGGTTCATCAGTTGGTTTTTAAATCAAATGGGAATTAAATCTGACGGTTGCTGAATTGTCATGGTCTTGCCAAATGTTGCTCTTAAACCCAAAGCTGTTCACTATTTAACCAGCAGGTAGGAACCAAAACTGTATAAAAATTAGTTTTCGTACCACCAGGGCTCCAAGATAATGTAACATTGATAAGTGAAGAAAAATATATATGAATTGTCCCATATTGGATAAACCATTTTAGGTTTTAAGTTTCTAGAATTGTACAATAAAATGCAATGTGTCTTTGGTAACCACAAATAAATAAAAAATAAATAAATAAATAAAACTAATAATGGTACCCATTATGGACACACCTTCCCTGATTTAAAGTTTCCAAAAATGTTCAGTTATATTCGACATGTCTTTGTTGACCCAAGAAAAAAAAAAAATAATCTGACCGATATTGAGCACACTTTTTCAGGTCTAAATTGTGTTTATTCAATATGTCTTTGTCAACCTTTGGATCTCGTTTGTTTCCAGTCATCATCTATTTCCTGTCATTTGTCAGTCAACCATTGCTCTAGCTATGTGCCTGTTATTTTCTGTACATTTCAGTTTCAGTTTTTTTATGAAATGTTTGTTTTCCCATCCCTATGGACTCTGGTTTTGCCTCTCTGCATCCCGATCGTAATATAATACACTTATAATATATCCACATTAAAATATCAATGTATAAAACATTTGCTTATAGTTTAGATCATATGTTAGTCATATGCAATACCACACGTCGTCAAGAGACCATCTATAAAGAAAAGGCTACTGTAATTAAAACTTTATAATGCTGACAAAACTCAATAATCCTCCATAAATGGCTTTTTCGTTCTGAATGTGCTGTTAATTGTATATGTGACTAAGACAAACTTAAAAATAAAAGCTTATAAATTTCACATTTTCAGAAGTTGTGATTTCATAATTTGTCCATAAATAGTTTACAGTAAATGCAAAATACTGTTATAAATTATTAATTGTAAAATGACCAGTTATAACTTTTATATTTTGGTGTCACTGGCCTTTAAAATGTCTGTGCACGGCTTGAAATTATTCACAAATGCTGACAGTTCTCGTACCTTTTATGCTTAGACGCTATGAAAATTCAAGTATGTGGTCACCCTTTCCGGAACTGGGATCAGAAAAATGTTAATTACTTTTGGATCTATTGACATCAGCTCTGCAGACAATTCAATAGGTTTCCTACCTCTGCTTTTCCCGCTTTCATCTATTCATTTGATTACTGGATTTTGAATAATGCATGAGTAAGTCAACTGCTGGGAAGCCGCAGCGTCTGTAAAATGCTGAAGAGGCAGTGCCAGCAGCGTACAATCACTTGAATGATATTGTTATACCAATCGTTTAAATCCAGTTACTTAAAAATAAAGCGAAGACTAGTTGAATTTGAGTTGATGGTGTCCCTCAGAGCCATCACACTCCGGAGGCTTAGAGCATTTGTGTTGATTCTCACTTCTTTATATCAGTGACGTTGTGATGGAATCATATCTGTGAGTCTGGACTTCTAAAATTTTCTGGAGCTTTAAAGTCACGATCACTGGCATTATCTGGACCTCTGAGCCATTCGAGAGTTCTGGAATCAACTGAATTTTGGAGAATTCTGGAATCATCTGGACTTCTGGAACCATCTGGACCTCAGCTGCATTCTGGACTTTGGAATCTTCTGTCATTCTACTGGACATTGGAGTCATCTGGGTCTCTTTAACATTCTAGACTTCTGAAAGTGTCTGGACTTGTGGCATTCTAGACTTCTGGAATAATCTGGTATTCTGGAGCATTCTGTACCTCTGGAATCATCTGGTAATTTGTGGCATTTTTATGCTCTACAGTCATCGGGACATCTGTGGCATTCTAGACTTCTGGAATCATTTGGTATTCTGGAGCATTCTGGACCTCTGTGAATTTCTGCAATCAGCTGGAGATTCCATACCTATGGAATCATCTGGACCTCTGGAATTATCTGGTATTCTGGAACAGTCCATTCCTCTGGAATCATCTTGATCTCTGTGGCATTTTGAAGCTCTACAGTCATCTGGACCTATGTGACTTTCAGGGATTATAGACCTCTGGAAGCAACTGGACCTCTAGTGCATTATGAACCATGAATCATCTGGACCTCTAGTAATTGTAGACTTCTGTAATCATCTGGTATTTTGGAGCATTCCATACCTCTGGAGTCACCTGGATCTCTGTGGCATTTCGAAGCTTTACAATCATCAGGACCACGGTGGCCTTTAGGCTATCTAGACCTCCAGAATCATGTGGACATCTGTGTGGATATGGCCCTCTTTAGAATTCTGGACTTCTGGAATAATGTAGGCCCGTGTAACCTAAGGACCAATTACTCATAGTTTTTCCAATAGTGTGTAGTGTAATTACCAGAGTCACATCTGTCCCAGATGCCCTCTGCCCCTGGAGTTTTCTCTTTATAGATCTGAGGCGTTTCTTTCTGCTGATGCCAGTAAATATGTTATTGGGGCAGCGCCAAGCTGTGTGGGAAATGGAACTTAGCTGCTTTCCTCAGACTGCTGTCATAATGAAATATGTGATGTCTCATTTTCATGCAGCCCTACACATTCAACTGGGACACACATAAGATGCGAGTCTCGCAATTTACATTCAGCCACAACAATTCCACGGGCTCTGTAAGCTCAGAATTTTACACAAGCTCCCATAAAAGCCATCAGAAGTTTCTATTTAATCACAATAGGCACAAAAACGGCTTTCTTAGATGTTCTGTGGAAAAACTCTCTTGTCACATAAAGTTTGCAGTGCTGGAGTCTCATGCTTTCAGAAATGATCAATTGGAGCTGTGTTCCTACTATCCAGTATCAGTCCCGCTAATGACGACAGCTTTGAGCTGCAGGGATCGCAGCTTTGTTTTCTCCTCTGAAAGAGAGGGAGATGGTTTGATGCTCTCGTCTGATGCTTGTCCTGAAGCTTCTACCAAAGCTCCCCTGTATTATTACGCCAGAGTCCCTCAGGAGAACATGGCTGATGAATTGTTATTGCCTCTCACACCATACTAACTTTTGATAGAAGATAGATCTTGACAGAAAACCTGAGACACAGAAAAATGATGTGTGAACTTACTCTAAATTCTGTGCGATATTTACTTGACTGGACTATGAATGAGCAGTATTTTTAAAAACATTATTTTTTGTTTTATTTGAACTAATATATGTAATAATAAATGTGCATCTACATCTACAAACCTTTATTATAATGTTTTATTAACTATTTAATAACTAACTAATAGTTACAACTATTTAATAAAAATAATTATTTTCTCACAAATCTCTTTTTATTTTTCAATGCGCAATATGTTTAATATCCAATTTACAATATTATGCAAGAATTCTCAAGAATATATATTTATATATTCTTATATAAATATTCTCAATATTTATAATGCTATTTGTTATTTATTGATATTTATTAGATTTTATATTTTGTAAGCATTGTTTAATTATTTTTTAGAAGATTTAATAATCAATTATTTATCTCTTAGCATTCGTGTTTTATCTCTCTCTCTCTCTTTTTGGTCTCATTTGTCTTGTTTACAACATCATGTTCAACACCTACTGTTATTTTTGCAATGGCCCATCTTAAAGAACATTGCGTTTTAACGTAGAGCTTTAAATTACTTAAATAAATGTTTACTGGAACATTAAAGGTTGCATGTTTAAAAGCCCATTTATTACAATCCTTTGAAAATATGAACATTCCTCAATGTCAGCAGAATGCCAAGACAACCTTTCAGTACAGATATACGTAATCATTAAGAATACCAGAATCTGCCTCCCAAAGGCTAATGGTGTTGCCCTCGCTATCCTGGCCCCATTTCCCACAGCGGCCGCTTGATCTGAATAAATGAATAGATTCTCTGTCTCCTGGCTGATGATTGGTGAGGCTGGACTTCGTTACGAACACTATTATACACCCTTCTTCACTGTCTGTGATCACCACCTAGCTAAACACCAGCTAAATATACATTTCAAAGACAAAGTCAATAGCCAAACATTAACAGATCAGATTATAATCCGATCATATGATAATCAGAGATTAATAAAACGAGTAAAGTTTGATTCAATGATGGATGATTTTCTTGACTATCATCTTCATTTTTAATTCTATGTATATGAAGGACTCGTCCTTTGTCGTCACATGACTGTATGTGTGTACAGTGTGATACATCAGCTATACAGATTTAATCTAAAACATGTCACTTGTACTTTTTTAGACAGTTTAAAGAACAGTAAAGCCACGGTTCAAGAATAGCTTCTATACATGTACTGTATATATTATTCTGTTTACCAGATGCCATTCATTCAGACCAGAAGACTACCATCACTACAGATGTGTTTTACTTAATGTTGAAATTCCTGAGCAAACTGGCTTTTGTCAATTTTCTCTCTCACCGAGTTTTGTTTCCTAACCTCCGTCACCTTTCCACTGCTCACTACTCATAGTCAACTTATAAAAATGGTTCTTCCTATGTTGTTCCACTGATGTGAGACAATCTGACTGTGAAAAGCACTTTTTAAATAAACTGAATATTGAAAATTAACCAATAAATTCACAGTCTATATATGGTTGAGTCTTTCTAATCATCTATGCTCAGTTACAGAGTTGGGATTTCCTGCCAATGGAAAGTTTAAAACGTTTAATTTAGGTGTAAGCACAGTCTACACGAAGATTGGTACATTTTGTAAATATACAGTATAATATGTATAATTATGTGTATTACAATTGATTAAAAAAAAAAAAGTACGACAAAAGCGTAAAGAAACTGAAAAAAAATATTTAGACATTGAAACACTGAGCCTTAGTATTTGTACTTGCATTAGTACTTGTACATGTACATGTACAAAGTACAAAGTAGCCAATGATATTAATAAGTAAAAAAAATATTTACAATATTTACAAAATGTACAAAAATTCCTAAAGTATACTCAAGTAGTTTACACCTTTTGGTGCTGAAAAAATGTGTTTTGTATTTCTCAACTCTGTATTAAAAGTCAAAAGTCATGACCTGTTGTGGGTGAAAAAGCACACAACACATTTTTTGTAACTAATTTAAATTGAACCATAATAAAAAATAAACCTTGCGACCAGAGATAAGAAATCCAAGACTTTGCAGATTTTTTTTTCCTTTTAAATCCCCATTTGAGCTAAAAAAAAAAATACCAATTCAAGCCGTGTATGTATCGACTTACCTTCAATTTGACTGTTTTGATGGCTTTCTGTTTGAAGTAATACACATTGAAATCATCACCTTTGGCAAGGTGATATTTGGTTTTCCTTCATGCTGCCTGACCAGAAGAGGCTTTTTCACCTACCCATCCACCTTCTCTCTTTGTGAAATTGAACCACCCTCCTGCATTACTTCCTGCCCTTGATGGAAGGATTAACCCTCCCCAGGTTCCATTAAAAAGCAGATTCGTCACCTCTCGCCCTTTAGTCGTGTTTTAACTTTGGCCGAGTGAGGACAAGGACGCTCGGGTGCAAAAAATGCAATATCTTAAAACCTTGCTTTGTAATTCCAGGTCACAACCCTCTATTAGGGTCTTATCTTTACCTGGTCACTTCAATTATAACCCGCGGCCTTGGCTCAGTGGTGGATGTTATGGATCCATCCAGAATGGACCTCCATTCAGATGTCTGCACAGGAAAATGGTTATTTGGAACTTCTGCTGGGTTTTTTGAAGGAAGATGCTACACATTCACCTGATGATGCTACCACTCATACTTTTCCTCTTCTGTTTTTTTTATATTTCAGCTCAGCAGAATCCACCAAAAATCCATGAAGGATGGTGGGCTTACAAAGAAGTTGTTCAGGGGAGCTTTGTTCCAGGTAACCATTTTACACTACTTTGTTTCCTCCATCCGGTTTAATCTGCACATGCCTAGTATGGCCAACTCACTATACTCTCATTTAACGCTGGACTTCTCTACAGCTTTGGCACCTTGGTCGAATTTTATACATTTTTCATGTTTCTATACATGAACTGCTGAAATCGGATTGATTTTCCGGATTGAATCTGACTTTGCCGAGCCTGCGAGTGAGAAAGAGGACATTATAGGTGATATTAGTATTGATTTATTTCTTCAGCTCACATGGTGGTAAAGCAGCTTGCTCGATACGATGTGACAACACTGAAGGTGTATTTGCTTGTTACATTGCTGTCACTGAAGTTCACAGACGATCCCTCGATACATTATAGCACTTTTAAAAAGTGGAACAGGTTTTACTCGAAACCAGGTGGTTTCTACAGATAAATATGGAAGATTTCCTTGGGCCGGGTGACGGTGGTTTCACGCTCAGTTTTTAGAGAAGAATAGAGTCAAAATAGAGAAACTGTAATAAGAGCTGATAATAAAGTGTCTTTTATTGTTTTTGCATCTCAGAATTGTATATTCAGTGCTTTGGGACTGAATAATGCTTTGCTGGATTGGCTACTTAAGTTAGTTGATGACCTGAAAATAGTGATATTGGTTCCTTTAATTTACCTTTTTTGGTTCAGATTTTTCAAATATAAAAAGTAATTGGCATAGGTTTCAAATGGTTGTAGAAATGGTTTACAAATAGTTTTAGAAAGCGACTCGGCGAAGAGCAAACAATCCCTTTCTGAGTGCAAATGATTTGTTTTGGATGCTTGACTGCTTCAAAACTGCTTGGAATTTTAGATTTATTTGCAAAGAACTGCTAGTTGAGTGAAGGTATTACGTAGCATGTAGCTTGATGCAGCGTATGTAAGACAAGACAACTAAATACGTAAAAGGAGACGCTTTTCCTTTCTTTACTTTATCTACTTTCTTTGTGTCTTTTATTTTTTTTGGAACTGTAAAAAATATGACTAAAGTACTGTAGGCTTAGGTTATTGCAGAAATGTTAAAAAATAACTATATAAAAAGAAAATATAATACATTATCCTCACTCGTAGAGCTACATTTCTTAAATTACCATATCTAAAATGATCTAGAATGTCAATGAAAGTATATGACGTTGGTCTTACTGTATATCAGAGTGTACGTATATACTGTAAACTCAGAACTCACAAGTGCGGGTATAATTCCCGGTAATAATCTATGGGGTCTATGGGGGCAGTTTTTGTTTTACAGTTTAGTTATTGGTGTGTATGCTCTGTAATACTTTATAGAGGATTACGCTGTTGGGCTGTAGGAGGAAGGGCTGCGGGAAGGATTTGAAAAGAGATAAAGCTAGAGAAGCATTTTAAACCTTTTTCTCTGAGTCAGAGTCACATCCTGTGGAATATCATGCTGGGCTTAGATACACACCATCTTGAGCTACAGAGAGGGGTGTTGGATTGCCAATCTGGTTCCTGTTTATTCACCAGAGGTGTGGGAAGGACTTCATGGCGAGGAAGAGCGCAGATGTATTTTGATTATTATTTAATGCTCAATGCCCAGCAAACCAAAAAGCCTGTTATCTCCAAACCTCCGTTCTCGTCTCTTAAAGCTGTACTGTGTGTTGCTTCAGCACAAGCTGTAAAAAGTGCCCGAGGTGCAGCGGAATGGAGGGCCACTGCTGTTCTCATGAGCTGGAACAGGTTGAACTCTCAACTCGGTTCCTAGCGTGACTGTAAACTCACTACACGGATGCTGCACAAAAGAGAGAAGAAAATCTGATTTCTTTTCTCGATTCTTCAAATTGAGTGAATCATTTCAATTTTGCTGCTCAATGGAGAGATGAAAATCTGATTTTTTTTCCTCAATTCTTCAAATAGACTGAATAATTGTCACTGAATTTGAAAAAATGTTCCTTTGCCTTTTTCAGTTACAACACCACAAGATGCATAACAACAATCCTGTCCATTTTACAGCTCAGAATATAGGAATAATATTAAGAATTACTTTATTATTAAACAAACAGGTGATATTTTAGATTAGAAATTATGACATTATCCCTCATAACTGTGCGTGAACTCTGTTGGTCAACATATTTATCATGCACATCAATTATGGAATAAAATGTGACTTATAATAAAAGTCAAATAATAAAAATTGAATAAATTGTTACCTTTGTATTATTTAGAGTTAAATTTGCGCACATTGCAACAAGTTTCACAGTATAGATATGTTGCACAGTATGTTGCAAGTTTCACAGTATAGGCTGCAGCTTTCGAACATGGCATTTTTACCCTCATGCTACTGTAATTGCTAAATACTAAATTAAATAAAGCACCAATGCACCATCACATTTTATTTGGAACAATATTTTAATAAAGCAATTTCCCCAAACTCAAAATTAAACGCCACAGTAAAACCAAACTTTGTGATGAAATGGGAAATTTATGCTCCTTTAGACGGTCAAACCTTATCACATTTATAAAAGAACAGTAGAACAAGAAATGGACATGTTGACCACAACTGCTATATTATAGACACTTTCCCTGTTCAACAAATCCCTTTTCAAGCTTCTATCAAATTAAAGTAACTCAAGAAAAGACAATGATTACAAGACTAATGCATGTACATGTGCAACATAAAACGCATACGCAAAATTAAGCCAATTCAAATCTCAAGCTTTTTACCGTAGCCCAATATATTAAATACAAATCAGCCAGAGAAGTTGAGAACGGAAATTATAATCGATCATTATCAATGGTATGGATTGGTTGTTACAGCACTCCTTTTAGAGTTTTAGAACAAGTTTAGAATCACCTGGTGATTGATAAGGGGTTAGTTGTTGGTACAAAGCATTACAGAAAATTCAACAGTCGATTTGCGTGTTATGTATTACACATGTCTTTTTTTGTAACATTAACGCAAATCTTCTGTTTAAGCTGCTCTTAAGTGGCATTAAATCAATAACGGATGCTAACAGGCAGTATTTTCAGCATGTCAAGCCGTTACGAGTGGTTTGCAATGACAGCAACTGGTCGAAATGTAATTAAGAGCTGAAGACGGCTGTGTTAATGCTCCAGAGGTCTGTTTGACTGCGCTGTGAACTAGTTTCATTACACTCTGAAGTTCTTATTAGTGGGAGCACCGTGCAACAGCCCCCCACTATTGACCCCATGTTCTTTATTATTATTACTGAGATTTATTTTTAGTTGTTAACCTAAAAAACGATTGTTCTTAATCATAAAAAAACTTAATCGTGCATCAATGTATCATATCGCCTAATGTCTTTTCTCAGCTTTTATACTTTGCCTCATATTCAACTTATTACATACATCATTTTATGCTCATCGTTTTGAAAGGGTATTACATTTTATTTTAATGATTTCATTGTTCATCGTGAATACATAGTTTCAACTTTAAATCTGTTTAGAGACTTTTTCTTTGTTGACTTAATCAGAATATTTACCACAGTTTGAGTTTGAGGTTTATTTCTCAATGTCTCCATTATGCTCCTTGCTTCTATTTGGGTCAACTTTTATCTTTTTATAAACGTATTTTACGTCGAAATGTAGGAATTTTTTGTCCTCTTTCAGGAAGCTTTTTTTTTAAGCATTGTGATAGGGGCAACAGTTTTGGACTAGCTCTCCCATTTTTCTTTGTGCATATCTAAACGACAGAAATTGTGGTAAACTCCGCAACTGAAATCATGTGGTATTTAAATTTAATTTAAACTGCATTTAATCATGTGGTTAGCACAAAGCTAATGATATCGAATGACCATAGCGTGCTACCTGTCTTTTGTTTGCAAATGATCCATGAAGAAAACACATTATTCCGCCGGCCTAATCTCTGGCTGCAATAGACCCGACAACGAAACTCCCAACCCAGCCAAATGCTAATGCATCTCATTGACAGGCATCTTTGCGTATCCTAAAGGCACGCAGGAATGCTAAGTTTAAGCAGGGAAAGCATATCCAGAGCTGCTAATTTCAACACGGGACGTCCTCTGAGATTCCATGACAGCAGAAGGTGTGAGGAGACGGGCTGATGGATGGGTTTCAGAGAGAAAGACTCATAACCCGCTCTTTATTTACTGCCTCCTGACTGACAGGAACGAGGAAAGGCACAATAGGGTCCAGAAGAGAGCAAAGGGCCGGAGAGGAATTTGCGAGGCCGCTTTAGGCATCTTGGGAGGGAAACTATAGTGGCTCGATCCTGTCACTCAAGTCTGAATGGCCTTATCATCCGTAAA
The DNA here is from genome assembly GCA_028031935.1 of Paedocypris micromegethes. Taxonomy (NCBI): domain Eukaryota; kingdom Metazoa; phylum Chordata; class Actinopteri; order Cypriniformes; genus Paedocypris; species Paedocypris micromegethes. The sequence goes on along the minus strand of CM051500.1, from coordinate 6,744,025 downwards.
GCCAAAGAACTCACAGTGTGGAAACCTCAACGCTTAAAGTCAGATCCTTACTTTAGGCTTTTATTCTCAATGCATAAAACAAATGTCATTGGAATTCCATTTCTGGCCTTGGGCTGACTTAATATCATCATTTGGCCACTTTAGATGTCACTTGTGGCAGTTGTGGTCCTGTGGTGGGTTGTGGATTCAATCCCAGTCGAGGTGTTCGGCAACTCCTGTGACCTTGGGCAAGATATTGAACGCCACTGCTCCTGGTTTGTGTGTGTTCACATCCCTGTGTGTACAACTTCACTGGATGCAGAGAAGCAATACACACACTCCATAGTGTCCCTAGTGGCCAGATTGTCAAAACTCACTCAATTTCTTTTTCCAGGTAATAATTTGTGTGTGTATAATGGTGGAATTCACACTTGATGTAGAGCTTTTACTATTCTGCGTGTACGTCTGCTCGAGATCAAACCACTTTTTCTTCGGGGGGTGAAGAATAGATGCAAGGGATTTCTGACACTGGTGTAATTCCGAGTCCCACGGAGTGTTTTAAAAGACTTTACATACTTTGACATGCATGATTAAAAGACGACTCTCTTAAAAGCGCTGAAACGGCATCGGCGGATTTTATGCCTAATCCCGTAATACATAATATTATTATACGCCAAGGACATTTTTTTCCGTTTGTGCTTGGTTTAAAAAGCTACATTTGTTGTTTTAATTGTTGTCACTATTAAAAATAAATGTTTAACAGTCAATATGTAAGTCTGTAATGTTACACTCAGGCGGTCTCAGAGCTTTTTGGAATCACCTTCCTGTCCTCTGTAACATTGACTCTTCACCCTGGTGAAATAGAAGAATAATTATATTTAGAAGACATCTGAAGTTGAAATGATGTCCGAAAGTCGTCTGTCTTTAAGCCGCTCTGTTGGGAATCAGGAGCGAGTGTTCTTTTCCAGTTTGGCGTTCCCTCTGCATGAATGCTAAGCAGCTCCGGGTTCTATTATGAGAAATGACCCCTACCGCTCAGGAAATCATCCTTGCACATTTTAGGAAGACAAGATGATACTGTTTGAATAAAGTTATTGGCTTTGACATGCCATGGCGATAATGTCAATTGAATTCACTCGCACTTGTAGTTCTCAGCGGCGGTCGTGCCTACGTTAGGATAACACACAGGGACGAGAGAGGGGATGATGTCTGGAAATGAGAGTTTAGATCAGATATACCGCAAAGATTTGAAAATAGCAGACTCCATGACTCCTGTGGGAAAGTAGCTTTAGTTACAAATTTATACATTTTTGGTTGATGTATATCGCTCTCTTTCTCTTTCTCTTTCTCTCTCTCCCTCGCCCTCTCTCTCTCTTGCTCTCTTTCTGTCTCACCGTCTCTCTCTCTTTCCGTCTCATTGTCTCTCTTTCTCTTTCTCTATATCTCTTTCTCTCCGTGCTCTTTTTCTGTCTTGTCGTCTCTGTCTCTCACCCATGTTCTCTCACCGTCTCTCTCTCTCTCTCTCTCTCTCTCTCTCTCTCTCTTTCTCCCTCTCTCATGCTCTCTTTCTGTCTCATCGTTTCTCTCTCGCACTCTCTTTTCTTGCTCTCTCACGTCTCTCTTTCTCTTTCTGCCTCATCGTCTCTCTCTCACACTCTCTCTATTATGCTCTCTCTCACATCTCTCTCTCTGTCTCTTTTTCTTTCTGTCTCACCGTCTCTCTCTCTCTCTCTCTCTCTCTCTCTCTCTCTCTCTCTCTCTCTCTCTCTCTCTCTCTCTCTCTCTCTCTCTCTCTCTCTGTCTTATTCTCTTTATATCTCTTTCTGACCATCTCGCACTATCTATATCTCATCATTCTCATTTTCCTCCATCTAATTTTTATCTCTCTTTCATTATCTCCATCTCTCTCTGTATAGGTATATCTCTATCTGCTCATCTTAATGTAATTCTCTCTATCTTCATCTGACTGTCCATTTTATCCAACTGTTCCTACGTGTCTTTTCATCCTGTTCTCATCTTTATTTTCATCTGTTTTCGTCAGTCTGTGTGTAGCTCTCTATGACTACCTCTCTTAGTCTCTTGTTATATATTTCTCTTCTGTCTCCAGTTCTATCTTCATTTGTCTGTCTATCCATCTGTTTATTGTGCTAAAAGTTTGTCATTTCTTATTATTTATTTTTCATTATTTATTTTCCATATATTTTACTATCTATCTTCATCTATATCTTACACATATTTATAATGAATGACAAATCAATTGACAAATCAAATGGACTGTAACAAGTTGTTGATTGATTTAGATGGAACCCCTTATACATAATAAACTTATTACAAAGGTCATATAAACGTGATTTTTAGAGTGAAATATCAAAGTCTTTTATCACGTTTTAACGTTAACAGCAGCTAACTAGAATACATAGAAAAGACATTTAGATATAGATTGAAAACATTCTCATGTTTTGGAGACATCATCATCATTAATACTTTTATATATCATCATCCTCATCATCATCATCATCAACAACAAAAACAGCAACACTCCATTCTCTCACCAAGTAGTTTGAATAAATACATACATAAATAAACAAACAAGCAAATAAATAAGTAAAATATAACACGTAAGTCTTGTCATGCTTTCAGGTTTTTGTTCTGGGAATCAAATGTCCACGTAGTTTATCTGTAGTCAGCAGTTATGTGCTCTTCATCTAAAATAAATAAATAAATAAATAATTAACTAATCTGACGGAAAATATGCAAGTTATAAATTCACATGCTTATGTTAGACATGTTATTTTAAAATAAACAGCATTCTTGAAAATTGAAAAAAAAATTGTTTGTAAACTCATGCAATTTGAAGTTTATTACAAAACAAACTTATATTTTATGTGCATTGTATGTATTGTGTTTTTTCCAATAGACTCCCTCCTCCCACCTCCTTAATATTTTAATTCTTATCATAGCTTCACGGATTACATTTGTTGTTGTTTTTGGTGCAGAAATTCCAACACATCAACTTGTTTCAATTAATTAGAAAAATAAATTATACACTCGGCTTATATTTAGTTTTTGACCCCTCAACCCTAATTTTCCCCGGGGCTGACGGCATATTTATAATAATTTCTGTCATGAATAAGGGCACTTTTGTTTTAGCCCGCACACACACACACACACACACACACACACACAAACACGCACAGTTCAAATAAATCTTTTTTTAAATAAAATGTAAAAGAAATAATAATAATTATTAGTAAAGAAATAAAAAATTAAGTTCAATTTATTACAATAGTATTCAATATTCTTTCATTTTTGTAATACTAAATTGGTGTTCAGTAGCTACATGCTTCCAGTAGATTTCTTTTTCAGCCATTCTGCCATTTTTCTCCCAGCTTCGGCGTTCGGCCTTTTTCCGCTCCACATCAGATCAAAATGGCTGATGTTCGTCATAACTGGTTCACTTTGCTGCCTTTCTGCTAAGATACCGTTTTCTCATCCCCATGTGATCGTCACCCAAAAAAGGTCATCGCTATCATAACGTTAATACAAAAAAGCACACCAGTTCTTTTGAAGGCCTGTTGGGAACCAAGCAACATCTGAACCCACACTCACTAGAACTGCTGGAGGAAATATGCTCTTGTTTTTGTCCGTTTTCTGAGCTGAATTTTAAATGGTAAAACATGAGAGAAACATGGACGACGGCTGTAAGAAAGCGTCTTTCAAGCGCACACCAGTGACGTTTGATTCTCTTTAGGCTTCTTCTCTCTTTTAACGGATGCCAAACAAGCAGAAAGCTCCAGAGATGGCCAGGCACCACTGCCTCTGGCTCGAGATGTGAACACACACTCAACATTCTGATCGTCTCTCTGTCGCTGCTCAGATATTACTGCACGTACACACACACACACACACACACACACACACACAACGCACGCGCCTCGGAATCTGTGAGGTGAATCCAGTTTAATACAAATAATTGCACAGTTCCTCACTGAGAAGTGGATCTGCTGGAAGTGTTGTAGTGTGTCTCCAGCTCGGTGAGAGAACATTAGGTTTCTCCTGAACTGTTTGTGTGTGCTTGATGTTTTCCACTGGAAGTCCGGTTCAGGTTTTCTGAGATGTGTGCTCAGAATCATGGATCTTGTGCATTTAGTTCAGAAGCATCTTACTATCTGTCCTTCCAGCCATCCTTCCATCCATCCATCCATCCATCCATCTATCCATCTATCCATCTATCCATCCATCCATCCATCCATCCATCCATCCATCCATCCATCCATCCATCCATCCATCCATCCATCCATCCATCCATCTATCTATCTATCTATCTATCTATCTATCTATCTATCTATCTATCTATCTATCTATCTATCATTATATTGAGCATCTATTTATCCATCCATTTGTCCATCCATTCATTTATTCAATATGAATCCATCCATTACACATGCATTTTTTCATTCATTATTCATCCATCACACCATCAATTTACACATCTACCGATTCATCCACCCATCTCACATATGTTTTAACACCTATTCATCTTCCATTCATCTGTCCATCCATCAATCTTGCATCTGCATGTCTCTCCATCCATCCATCCATCCATCCATCCATCCATCCATCCATCCATCATGTGTCCATTCATCTTTAATTATTCCTGCATTTGTTCAGCTGTCAATTATTTAAGCATTTGTTTATCAATCGATTCATTCATCCATCCATCCATCCATTCATCCATCCAACCATCAATCCATCCATCAAATCATGCATACACTCATTAATTTTTTCTCCGTCTACCAGTATTCCTCATCTAATCTGTAATATTTTCATCCAACATGTTGCTGTCTCTTAGCTATATACTTATCCAGCTGTGTGCCAAAACCGCAATAGTACCAGCTGTAATATAACCTGTAGAGAGAAAGTGCCAGCAAATCAGCCAGTCAGAAGTTCAGCACTTTCTGTGAAGCCGGGCAAGGAACCAAGCAATCAGACCTATTGAGCAGATTTCTATATGATGAAGTGTCGAGGCCGTACGATATGTCCTTCAAACACAAAGTGACAAAAGCCAAACGGTTTCACTTCCTTCATCTTATAGCCCTGACCGTTCTCTCAGCGCATGAGCTGATCTCAAACCTGATCCATTTGCTTCCGTTGCCCTGCCAGTCTCCTCCACAATTACTCCGTTGCTCTCTGACAGTCGCTGCTTACCACCCCAGGCTTCTGACAACCGGCTTCCTCCTACACACACTTTCATAGCCCTGTCACCAAAGAGACATGTAATGAGGAATATGGCTTTCCTCCTATCACCAATTTTACTCCGTGTTACAACAGCAATATTTGTTCTATTGACTCGTCCTTCTGATTGACTGAGATGCTAAAGATGAAGATTCTTAGCAGGAATCCTAGTTAAGCACTAGCTCTACGTCTTTATGTTCGACTTTAACTGTCAATGAAACTTTTATGTGTTTATCAAACACTTATAGTCCAAGTTTATGTGTTAGTTGGTGGAGGATGAAAAGCTTTATGCTATATTTGTTGTAAACAGTTGTAAAGCTGTGCAGAACAACTGCCTTGTTAAAAGAAGAACCAAGTTCAAATTTTTTTATTAAAAGACTAACTAATAATTACGTGGGTGGTTGTTTGATTAAAGTCGTTGAACATCCATCCATCTATTCATATATACTACGTGTCAAACTCAAGGCCCCGGGGCCAGATGTGGCCCGCCATGCCATTTAATGTGGCCCGCGAGAGCTTAAAGGTTTTGAGTGTCTAAAATTAAATACCAAAAAATTAAATAAAGACCAAAAAATTGCATTTTCCACAATGCCTTATGACTATGGTAGCCGCGGCAACGTTTCCACAGTTTTATGTTGTTTTTCTTTTTTCACTTAGACATGATTCTTTAATAATGGACTTATGTGTGTTTTCATAAGCTGACAAAATTGAAAAGGATTTATGTAAGAGCATCAAGCAAACATAGGTTTTCTACGCAACTGCAAGTGTCACTTGAATACGTTATAATAAACAATGAGTTATTTAACATTAGGGAGTAGATACTTTATTTATTTTACAATACATTTGATAACATTCAGTTACATTTAGTTACACCCGGCCCTTTGAGGACAGCCATTATGCTGATGTGGCCATGTGAAAATGAGTTTGACACCAATATATACATTCATCCATCCATTTGCTTTTCCACTGGCTAAGAGGGTGGAGCACTTACCCTGCTGTGGTTGACCAATCACAGAGCAGACACACACACATTCACACTCTCACTCACACCTATAAGCAATTTTCCAGACTCTGACCGTGAGTCCGAATTTTCAGACTTTGGGATGAAACTCAAACAGACTGTCTTTGATTTGAGTCACAAGTACCACCAAATGATACATTGGGAGACATTTTGAGTTTTTGTAATTGAGATTGTTCCATTCAATTTTTGCATTGTATATGTGTTTTAGCTGTGTCTATGCAAACAGGAAGTTGGGGAGTATAGCTGGTGACGTTTGTGATAAGCGGTGACTTTGGGCTCTCTGTGTGCAGTCAGTTGGATCTGCTGATAGCGGCCTGCAGTGCAATACGTTTATTACAGATACAGGATTACTTCTGCAATACTTTAGCCAATCATCGGCCGCTGCTGCTGAGCGCCTATTACCTTTTGCCACTGATTTGGAACCAGTTTCGCGGCACATCTTCAGTATATTTTTTAGGTTAAAGTGACATTGAGAACGTGTCTCCAGTCTGAAGTCAGTGGGAATCAAATGGAATTGAGTAGGTGATAAACCCTCTGAATTACTGATTATATATATATATATATATATATATATATATATATATAGAGAGAGAGAGAGAGAGAGAGAGAGAGAGATTAATAAATACACTATAGTATGTGTGTCGTACATTCTGACAATCTGACAATGTCCCGAGATCGCGCAGCGGCCGCGGCAGTTACGTTATTTCAAGTTCAGGCAGCTGCCGCGGTAAGTTCGCGTAGCTGCCGTGGCAATTATACGTAGTGGACCGCTTGATTCTGCAAACCAAACCCACACTGCCATTATTCTGCTCTGCGTCATCACCATTCGGCCGGATTGTTTTGGTGAAAAAAGTGTTTCGGCCGAAAACCAAAAATGCACTTTTTGGTAACACATTTTCGGATATTCGGTGCATCCCTAGTTATTACACTTTTTTTTAATTGGCACATGTTATCAGATTTACATGCGAAATGCGGCCGATTTTCTGAAACTGCTGTTGGCACAACATTAATTTCGAGAGATACCACTATGTTATTATTGTCACTAATGTCGCATCAAGCATATGCTTATGAACATATTTTATATATAGAATATAGAAATTATTTTATTATATATTTATATTTATATTATTATAATTATTTATTTATATATTGATGACATTTAACAAAATAAGAACAGTTTTAGTGCAGAAGGAATCTTTCATGTTTTTTGTCACGTCGAGGAGCCATCAGTTCAGAACATACACCGCGTCCTCACTTATATAAGTTCCTGCTTCCTTCAACAGCATTTCATATAGATGCTTTCAGCGTGATTATGAAACCAGACAGAGACTACTTTTCTAGAGGAGTGTAAACAGGAAATGAACGCTGTGGCGCTTGTTTGCTTGCTTTGAAAACTAGATGCACTGAATATTATATTTAACTTTCAGTTTCTGGCAGTAATAATGTTTGGGTTAATTTAAATAATTCTGTACACAGGATTTCTTTGCCAGGTTTGAGCCAGAGCAAAAGATGATCTGCATGATTCAAGAAAGATTTGTCAAACGTCATTTAAAGTGCAATGTCTTCACGACAAGGCCATGGCTGTCGCATTCAGCTATTTATATCACTTTTTCAGCGTTTACTTTGACTCTTCTTAGTAAATTCAAGCAACGACTTTGAAATCAGTCTTTTTTGCTTCCGGCTTTTAACATTGAAAGCCAGTAGTTTTTATATTCTTTGTGTATTATTATTTAACCTTAGGCTTTAAACTGCAGGCTGTGGTGTCATGGGTGAGTAATTTCATTAATCCTGTTTTTTTTTCGCCTACATTTACATTCATGCATTTGCATTAATTTAAAACTTACCCTAAATCCTACGCTATTAGCCACTCCTGAATTATCTGCACCCACTATGGATTAGAAACGAACCACTTTTGTCAAAAATATTCCATATAATAAACAAGACAGTGGTGACGCAACTAACGATAAGACAGCTATTACCACATAATTTTGTATTTTTTATTTAGAACATTTATTTTGAAAACTAGTGAGTAAACTAAACATTAGTGTCTCTGTTTTCATTTTCACTACATCTATTCAATGCTTAGTCTTTCTGACTGTTTGTGTTTCTTCCCACTTTTTCTGACTGATAGTGGGAAGAAAATTCTTCGCATCCCACTGATGAATTTGCAAAAAATATTCATTGCAATATTTATAAAGGCCACAGAGTTTAAAGTTTTAAGAGATTTCAGTCCAGAACATAGGGACTAAACTTGCATGGCTTCTTCAGTCTATACTTTGGATTCAAGCCCATAAACGTAATGTAGTGAACACCATCTCTACTGCTTCTTTCCCATTGACAGTGCTTATAATCTGTTTATCTTCATCTTTTATCTTATTATTTACGTTATTATAATTATTACATTCGAGATTACGTTATCCTTTACTGTGTTAATCATGTAAAAGTGCGACATTATGTGGTTTCTCAAACTTCTCAGATTCAAAATTCCCATCCTATGACCTAAACTGTATTAAACCCAATGCAAACCTGTGACGAATCATTCCTGTCAGCCTCCGTCATCATACGCACAAAGATAAACCTCATTAGCATTATTTTTATCTTTTTGAATCTGCAGTATGTGAGAAACATCTCCGTGTCCTCTGTCACGCTCCCCTCATTTGCCACGGTGTCATTCTTTTCCCCACAATTAATGAGACCAAAGAAAACAAAGCAGGGGCTCTATTGAATTATTTGATTAAGTAGCTGCAGTTAATGGAGTTTCAGGATTTCAGAGCGAATGATGTATCGCAGATGACTCATCAAGCCGTTTAATTTGCCCACATATCCATTTATGCATTGGCTTATTCATAAGGCCATGCGTCTTCATTTGGTGTGTGGACAGCGGCTCGTTTGTGGGTTGGGTCAGAGGAAATGGGGAGGGTGGTCTCTGCAATTTAAGCCAATTGATTTCTTTATAGCACCATTTCTTTAGAATGGGAATTCTTTGCACACCTTCTTGTAGGGCTGCAAGAGTGTAGCGGAAATTTTATTCTTGTTTTTTTCCTGGTGAGATGTAATGTTAAAAATAAAATATCAGCTGATACGAAGTGGAGGAATGGATATTAATTACATTTTACTCTAGTCTAATACTACAGGAATTGAAAAAAGATAAATGAAATGGTATTTTAGTGTTTTATATTTACATATGCACTGTACAGTATATCAAAAATCTATTTGTAGCAAAATATATACAAATATATACGAATACACACACATACGCACGCATACATACGTATGTGTGTGGATAACAAAATATTTTTGATGATGTCCTGTATAAAAAATTCCTATTATGATTTAGCACTTACCGCTTTTTTATATTTGTATGATTATTATACCCTTTTTGTTTTTGCGTACTAAAGGTGAATAGACTAATAACAGACCTGAATCAAAGTACTATATTTGAACAAAGCGGCATTATACTGTATATCTTTGTAAATTAAGTTCATTCATAACTGTCAGAAATTGTAATTTCTGAAGTCTTCAAAAGCTCAAGTCATGTACCATGTTTTCCCTCAGCTTATGCAAGTGCTAGGAGCAGCGCTAGCATAGAATTACATTTTTTATGTTGTGTGTATCACATTTTATTGATAAAACAATAAAGAAAATAATTTTGAGGGATGTGAGATTGAGAATTTTCTAACCAAATAGCATGTAGCATTACAAGCTAATCTGAGCTAGCAATTACGCTGGAACTAGAAGCAACAATATCCAATGGACATGGAAATGATTTGTGCTTCATCTTTGCGCACAACTACGGCCAGAGTTATGACTTATTAATTGTAGTGCTCTGATATCGTTCTCATGTTACAATTCATTCTGTGGTGGCTTTCCTTCACAGTTAAAATGGAGAAGTACAAAGGCCGGGTTGTGTTTGAGCTGCGACTGAAATCCTTTCGGAAGCACATGCTTGCTTATTGCTTCTGAGCTTAAAGGATTCATGGCTGGGTCACATAATCAGTATTCTAATCAAGGCATTAAAGCAGCATTTTGTCTCTCTCACACAGCTGTTTCCCTGACAAAACACAGGCTTTTTAAACCACAAGGCCCCACATGGGCCGGAATCGTGACTTGTAAGGCGAAGGTCGCGTGGCTGATTGGAGTTCTTCCTTTTTGCCTCAATAGGGTTCTCTGCTTAGGTTTTTATTTCGAGCTGAGTGATTATAAGGTCAGTTAGAAGAGATATTGAGTTTTTACATAACGTTTTGAGTTTGGAGGCCTGTTGACTCAGTTGGTTTTAGGTTGTTTTGCTCATGTTATTCTAGGGATGTTCGGGATTGGAATCGGTGGCCGATTGGATATTAATCAGGCTAATAATAAATTATTCTGATTGGATTGGGAATCCAAAAAAATGTGATCTGGACATTCCCAGTTTTTTTATGTCTTTACATTTTGAGCCTTTATTGTTCATAAAGAGAGAAGAACTTGTAAGTCTTTTGAAGGGCTTGTCAGGTTTTTGTTAGGAGTCACATGGAAAATCTCTTTTTAAATGTATTTAAACATTTTTAAAACGTTACTTCTTCTCTATATAATGATTAGTGCCAAAAATATTGAACATACATTTCTTAGAAACATGAAATCCTATTCATGTTTCACGTTTCACGTGCAACACAAAAGAAAAATGTTTCACGTTTCTGTTTTTTTTTTTTTTTCAGTTTGCTTGTAATCTTTATGTTTTTGTTTGATACATTTTTTCACATCAGATTGTTTTTTGTGTGCTTTAGATTGTTTGTGTTTGGACTTTTGGCTCTAGTTTCTAGTGAGGCCCTTACTCTGATTGTCTTGTGAAAATGCATGAAAAAATCTGAAGCAAAAAAAAAGTTTTGGACAAAAATGTGAAATTGCAAGCAAAAAATAAAAAAACAAGCAAAAATGTCTTAGAAATGTACTATTGATTTTTTTTGCCACTAATCTTATTTCATACTTCTCTAAAACCATCTGAATAGACCTGAGGTGAATCTTGAGGTGCATCACGAGCATTTTAAAATGGCCTCCTCATTCTCCCTCTGGCTTGAACTTGCTTAAATATTAATCAGGTTCTGCATGCATGTTGATGTTACAGCTTTTTGGGATAAAAACCACCACAATCAGTCGTTGCACATTCCTGGCACAAACACAGCAAATGCAGCCGCAGGCGTCCTTCACAATCCGTGGCCTTGCGCTAAAATAAGGTTGCTCCGAAACCAATGCTTCAGAGTTTGGACATGGGCACAAGAGAAACTAGCGTGAAACCTTGGATCCTCGTCTCGCTCGTCTCATCACAGAGACTTTCCCCTAATTCACTAGCATCTACTGGTTCAGTAGGAAAGGCAGCAGATGAATAATTCAAGTGGTGCCCAAGAAATGCATCTGCAGCTGCTCTCATATCAGTGCCAGTTACATCTAATGCCTGGCATGGAGATTTGAAGTTGAGATCCTTAAAAGCAGTTTTTATCGTGCTGGTTGATAGTAAAAGGTTAATGCGTCAGGATAGTTACGTGTGAACCTGTCACCCAACACTGACTGCCACATGCGGAGGTCCACGGCTTAACGCTGCCCACTACTCCGGGTCTGTGTGTGTGTAACTTCACTGGATGGGTAACTACAGAAAACAATGTTGATACAGCCCCTAGTGGCCAGATTGATGCACTCACCATTCTTTTTAGTTCTTAGAACAATCAGTTAACGGATATGGATATTAGCTCAGTAATTTTGGCAGGATGGTTAATTTTTCTTGAAGGGCTGGGGAAAATGTGTTAATGTCTATCTGATTTTATTGAGTTGGTTTTGATATCACTGTTTGGTTGTTAAAGGATATTAGTAATTAGATGAAATTGTGTTTTTTTGATAATTTGTTTTTTGTAGTCAAGCTGTCGTAATGCATGTAGGTTTTTTTGCATGTATTTTACATAAGTTGTCTCAAAGTATACAGTACGTATATTTGTAGCTTAACATGTTTGTATGAAACGAAAAGCATGTTTTTTTATTACAGTCACTGTCATTTTTGTGTGATTTGCAATTGCATTATTTGTTCTCAAGTGTTCACTCTTATTAGACTGGTGTTGCAGACACACTCTGTTTCACACTGGCTTTCTGACATTGGATTCAAATGTGTTTATTCATGTTGCTGCCAAAACTGAAACCAACACATCTGTCTATTTCAGAATCTCTGCTACAAATCCCAGAATAGTTGAGAATCGAGTCACTCAGCGTCAGATAAATTAAAGTCCTCACTGTTCATTTAAAATCCATTCGGAGTCATCAGAATAATTTTTTCAAGAATTTTCTAGAATGTTCAATAATATTTCACTAAAAGCAAACTGATTGTACAGTTGTACAATTGGTTGATTCTTTTATGAGTTTTGTGTTTTTTATAAAGTAAAAAAGAGTTACACGCATACAATTAAATTAATACACACACACACGCACACACACACACACACACACACCCGGAGCAGTGGGCAGCAGAATTTCCTGGACCAGGATTCAAACCTGCAACATCTGGATGGAACATTCAACTCTACTACTGGACCACAAACCACTATCATCATTTACCACTATCGATATGAAAATTATTTTTATCAGTTAGCATTAGCCACGATGATTCTGTAGGCGGACAAGCATGGCTGTACTAACAGCTGGATGACTTGGGGATTACTTTCAGATTCAATGAGAGGTTTAGGCTAAATCCACACTCTGACATCTCTGAGATTGTTAACAGACATCCAAAGAGAGCTTACGTGATGGAGAGTCAGAGTCTGTGGTTCAGCATCACGACCAGCAGTTAACAATTTTTTTTGAACAAACAACAAGTGTGGGTTTGTTTCCACAAACATTTTTTTTGTGTGTTTTTGTTGGCGCACACACACAGAGAATTTACCATTGCAACATTGTTCAACAAGATAAAGGTGCCAAAAAGTCAGTGCAATATATTTATTAAAATGCAATTAAATAATATATTAATGCGTATTCAATATAAGAATAAAAGTGAATAGCAAAAATCATGATTTTTTGACATCTATTTTTTAACCAACCGTAAATATTTTTCATTTTTGTATTTATCAGATGTTGTTATCAGACTCAAGCTACACTCCAATACAATAAAAAAAAAAAAACAAAAGCACATAACATGTCTTTTAGATCAGTGGAATCTGCAGATTGTCTCTTCCGAACACATTTTCAAGTTCATTTAACTTTGGAACACGCTGCATTTTGAATGTCGCATCTTAGAGCTGCACAATTAATCGTTAAAAGATCGAGATCTCAATTCTAACCCCCCTTGCAATCTTAATCCAGCATTTATACAATTTTTCCAAACTTTCTAATATACGATGGGTGGTCTCTGTCAGCTTGTGTGTGTGAAGGAAATTTGTCATACGTAATCATTTAAATATTATAAAGGAAAGACAATCTCACATTACTTCTGTCGTTTTTTACGTTCAGTATTTTATTCTGAGGTGTGTATGTTTACTGCAGTTTCAAACCAGAAGATGACACTCAGAAAAACATACAGCAAACATTTACAGTTGAGTACAAAATTATTTGTTTGAAAATTGTATTAATAAGAATAATTATATTATTAGATTAAAATTATACATTTACAGTTGAGGCCCCCCTAAAAAATAATCATTGTTTGATAAGCACAGTATTTGCTTTACGTGCTACTTATTCATATGTTTTGTGTTTGTTTGTTTGTTTGTTTGCTTGTTTGTTTGTTTATTATGATGTGTGCAGTGCGTTATGGTTAGGTTTGTTTATTTGTTTGGATTTGTTGTTGCTGTTTTGACGTGAAATTTCCCCACTGTGGGACTAATAAAGGCTTTTTCAATTCAATTCAATTCAACATTGCATTATTATTCATTCAATTTATTTAAAATTAAAGCAAAGAGTAATACGTATTATTACATTGCTGTTTAACAACCAGATTTTAAAGGTTAAATATTTAAAAAAAAAAAAATATCCAGAATTGTGAAAGAATCGTGAACAAAAAAAATCGTGATTCTCATTTTGTCCCGGTGGAGCTCTAGCATCCTGTGCGGTTATTGTCCTGACGCTCTCTTCAGTGGTTCCTGTGGAGCCTGAACTCAAGGACTCCCTGAAGAAGAAACGTCTCTAAACACAGCGTAATTAGAAAGGAAGAGTCGAGCCTCACGCCGCAGAAACCGAACCACGTGTGCTCGCGTGTGGCACCTCCTCGTTGGTATTCAGTGTCGGGGTGAGCATCTTCACAGCCAGGTTGGATATCCCTGCCCATTAGCACATGACAGGAGGAGTTAAGCTGACTGACATGTTTATTGTTCTCGGGACGGTCCGGCTTAATGAGGCCCGTCGGCCCGGGGTGGCGAGATTACAGCGTTAGAGGACACATTCAAAGTGGTTCCGCCATTTCCACAGATTGTCTTGCTTGTCCAGCCTGACGTCTCTTCACCTCCACAAGAATCAATCATGAATGATCTGCACTTTCAGACAGTGATCATTATCCGCTGCTGTTGGCGCTAATGCTTCACCTGATCCAGCGGCGCTTTGACCAACTGCACCAATTAACACACATTACCCACAAGACCTTTGGGCTGGAAGCCGTCGTTGTGTTCTGACTGTGGCCTTAACAACGGGATGATTGTTGATTTTGGGTTGGCTTGAGTTTAAAAGAAAGGATAAGGATAACATGAACATGGTCTTCTTCCTAAGGTGGAATATGTTTAACATTACCACTACAATAAAAGAACAAATAAAAATGAAATTAAATAAAATAAAAATAAAAACTGGAAAATGTTTTTTTGCATTTTTTGGAAAATTAAATAAATTATGTTTTTTATGTTTATGCAATCTTGATTTGAAAAGTGTATTATATTATATCACCTTTTTGCGTTATTTTGACTTTTTTTGTCATATCTGAAAAATGCAATTAATTATTGAATGTTCGGTCTAGAAGATTATATTTTCTCTTAAATTTCTCCCGCTTTATCTTTCTTTTAGTCTCCCTCTGTAACTTTCTCTCGCTCTTTCTCTCCCTCACACTCTATCTTTTATTCTCTCTTTCTCTCTCTCTCTCTCTCTCTCTCTCTCTCTCTCTCTCTCTCTCTCTCTCTCTCTCTTTCCCTCTCTCTTACTCTCAATGTCTCGCTTTCACTCTCTTTTTTCAAATTCCCATCTCTATGTTTTTCACTCTCTTTCTGCATGTATATTTTTTCAATCTTTTTATTTATCCCTCTCTCCGATCTATCTCATTCTCTCCATATGTAGTATATTACTTTCAATCATTCTTACTATTCCCATCTCTCCCTCCATTTCTCTCACACTCCATCTTTCTTTTTTTAATCATTCTTGCTATCTTGATCTCTATCTCTCCTCACATTTTTCAATTTGTTTATTTTTATCTCTCCCTCTCTTCATTTATTCTTTCTTTTAATCACTCTTACTATCTACATCTGTCACTCTCTCGTTTTTTTCAACCTTTCTAACTATTTCCATCTCTCTCCCTCTCTCTCTCTCTATCTCTCTCTCTCTCTCTCATTCTCTCTCTCCAATATATGAATCATTATCTCATGATGTGTTTATTTTTTTGCAGTGCCATCATTCTGGGGGCTTGTAAACTCAGCCTGGAATCTGTGTTCAGTAGGGAAGAGACAGTCTCCTGTCAACATTGAGACCAGCCACATGATATTTGATCCTTTCCTGACACCATTGAGGCTCAACACCGGTGGACGGAAGGTAAGGCTGGAAGTCTTCACGTTTCTCTGCCATGACATGCTTGTAAAATGTCGTGTCTGGTCAGTTATGCAGGGATTCGATAATGTATTCAAGATTTATTGCTGTGCTTTGTGATATGAATATTAGGCAGGATTCACAGAGGTGTAGTGGATAGAGTGGTTGCCTCATAAGATTCAGGTTCGAGGCTTGCTCGTGGCTTTTCTGTGTGGAGTTTGTGTGTTTTTCCTGTGTTGGCGTGGGTTTCCTCTAGGTTTCCTCCAACAGTCAGAAAATCCTTCAGGAGAATTGGAATTTGAAATATTTGAACAAAACGATGTGAGTAAAATTGTGAATGTGTGGGTCGTGGTCCGTGGCTCTGTGATTGCCTATCAATCCAGAGTTTGTCCTGCTTCAGAGGTGTAAAATAATGAGTAATCAGACTTTTACTTTACTTTGCTAAGTATTGTTTTGGCTACTTTGAACTTGTACTGAATATCAAAAATATAAGCAACTTTTACTCTCTACATGACTACATTTTAATTGAGTATCTGTACTCTTTATTCGATACTTACCAGCCTCATTTTCTACCACAAATAATTTATTGGGCGAATAAAGCAATATCACCATCTGCAGGATGCTGAAGGTCCTGGAGATTTATCACGTTTGTGAATTAGTGGTTGCACCTCGTAGATAAAGAGTTTTTTCCCCACGTTTGTTTGTGTATTATGTGCCTAAATTCAGTATATGATTATATATATATTATTCAGACCCAGATTAAGCAGTTAAGATGACGTTTTTCACAATTTGTAAAGTCTACAAAAATGTGTACAGGTGTTTTTAATAATTTACAGGCAGTATAACATTGCTAGTGCTACAAAAAACTGCTAGTGGACAAAAAACAACATTATCCTCAACTGCAATTTAATTTAACCCCAGCACACACTCTATTTTAATTGAGTATTGGACAAGTCATTGTAATAACATTTATTCTAGAAATGTTGTTTATTATTGAGAGCTGTTGGTTGTTCAGTCCATCTGTTGGGATTTTTAGCTTATAGCATCATCTGGTCCAAACCGTTCTTCTACATTATCATGTGATTCTGATACGTACAGTATATCTCACAGGTCAGAGGAATATTTCAATATTCCACCTCAGGAAGATCGGTAGGACTTTCGCTGTCACAATGTTGACTTTTATTTCCGCACGTGAGGTCGCTTGTCTACGCTTTATTGATGTTTTCATGCGTAAAATGCAGACTAGTGATTAATTAGAAGAAATTAATACGACCCCAACAATAGAAAAGCAATTTGTGCATCAAGGTTGCGTGCTTTGAATTGAGGAAATCACAGTTGATAATTGTCGGTATTAATTGAATATTTTGCTTCTCTGTAGATGAGCTGCAATTACCCGAAGAGCGTTGAAGGAATTTAATGTCTTTGACGAGGGAAAATGACGGTATCCGTTCTCTCACTGAACTCTCCGGGGAAGATTTGAAATGGAAATTTGAAAATATTGCAGATGGAAATGCTTTTCCTCCAACTTTGCTATTGTCTGGGGCTTAAGATTTAATTACCTAACCAAATGAAGCACAATATTATTCATTATTCAGAGTTTCGTGTCTTGAGGAAAGAATCACACCCAGAGACCAAACAATGGGCCAAACTCTTTATATAAATTATCTTTTTAGACAAATTGTGATTTTATTGTAATTGCTATAGCGTGGGTAGTTGACAGCGTTCGTTTTCTAGCAAAGTCAAGTCTGGATCAAACTGACAGATCACACGTGAGGGGAAACACGGGAGTCGTGGTGATAAGTAAGTGCAAATGAACAGCAGATTCCGTGTCGGTTTCAGTGTTAAATGGCTTTTCTCGGGAGGCACTTTAGTAGATTTGTTACTGGTGTTTGTGAAGGATAATTTACAGTGAGTGTAGCATTATCGGCAGACTACCGAAGGTTAATCAAGATCTCTGTGTTGAGCCGGGGGTCTTCAGCGTCCTGATGGGGTCCATTATGCCATCATTGTTTATTAAGGTGTAATCTTCTAAAATTTTGTTTCCAAATGCGTAGCGGCTTAATAACTCGAGTGTGTCTTAAATGTACAATTCTCAACTTAAATGCATGATATAATTACATGTGTGTGTCTGTGTATGGGACAGGTATATATTAAATTAAATCAAATTGTATTTGTCGCATGCAAATTGATTTGATAATGATTAATTTACCCAACCGATTGGGAAATATATGTATTTATTTTCGGTTTGTAAAGTTTCAAAAGATTGCAGTGTTAGAATGGGATGACTATACGTGAAGATTCGGCGCAAAGGAGCGTAACGTCTTTACATTAAACTTTAGGAAGCCAGTGTGTGTTAAAAAGAGTAGCTTTAGAAATAGGCAGACCTTAGACAACAGCACACACACACACACACACACACGTACACACGTACACAAATCGCATTTGAGTAATTTTCTCTTGTCGGGTGACTGAATTGTTGCATCCAGAGGTGGAAACAACTTGAATTAGTTTGGTGCATGTACGTCTTTTTAATAGTAATACAATAATAATAAGTTATAGTAATAAAAAGTGATGTCAATGCCAAATTGCTTTGTTTAATCAAACATTGTTATGATATTGATAATTTATCTATTTTTCTGAAATAAAATATAGTATATTTCGAAAGACAAACATCTGAAAAAAATTGTGACATTTATTTTCACCGATGTTGTCGAGCTCTTATATATACATACATGCACACACACACACACACATATATGCCTTTTTGGCAATAATCAAGCAAACATGCCGTATTGGCCGCACAACATTTAACTGACCCACTGTCCTGGCAAGCTTTATAGCAGGTGAATCTTCAGCGAGCACTAGATTTCACTCGTCCGTGTGGAAGTATCTGGGCACAGATATCACTTTTTTGTGGTCTGGCCAGAGGGAGAATTAGATTGAAACCATTTAACATGCAAAATGCATGTATGGCCATATGGAAAGTTCCGCCGCCATAGGGAGAGATCACTCCCCGAGTGCTACTGTATCAGTGTAATTACCACGGGAACACAGTGGACCTGGTCATCAGCAGGAGCCGACGCTGTTGGAGGTGTCACTTTTTCTGCCATTCCAGCTTTTTTTGCTTCTTTTTTTGCTGGTGGGAAGTGAGTTCTTCCTCCGTGCTTCACTTTCGTCATCCGATGCATATTTCCTGCGAGTGTGTGCACTTGTAGACTAAATCGCGTCTGCATCCCGGTTGCTCGGAGTCTGTCTTTGAGGAACAGCCACTCCTGAATGAGAATTTTATCCGTTTTAATTCTGCAACTCGGCAGAACATGCGGCTTACATGCGTGACGGCTTCATTTCTTGAGTAAGCATCTTGAGATGGCAAATCCTGGGGTGCGTTAGCAAAATACACTGATTTTTTATTATTTATTTTGTGATGTAATGCTTTAACGTACAGGCGTAAGTGAAGCCATTCTATTTTTTTTCCTTCATAGCGAATATTCGAAACCACAAAGGACGCAGATGTTTATGGCAGGGGGTGAAACGCCTTGTGATTATGAGAAATGATTTAGTTATGCAAATTTCGGATTCAAATTAATTAGACTGAAGTTTGTGTTGGCTGAACCTGCTCGGCTGTCACAGTGTACAAAGCAGTTTGCACATGAATATCTCAAAGGTTGCAATTATGGCTGTCGCGCCACGGCCTCTTAGTTGTCAAGGAGCTGGATTTAATTACGACTGGATCACGAGAGCTCGGAGCCCTGATTCATTCTCCGTGGAACTCCCGACCTAAGACGGCACGACCACCGGCATGGGTGGGTAAATTTCATTCCTAAATAGCTCAAACGGATTGGGAAAATTATTGGATTGAAGCAGGGTGTCCGGGGGCTTTTGCCTGTATTATGAGGGAGGAAACGGATCAGCGGGTTCCTGTCCTCCTCTCTCACTTCAAACACAGCCGACCTGTGAACAGTTCCACTCTCAGCGTGAGGAAAGGAGGATTAATACAAGAATCAGTGGTCAGAAATCAAACTGTAACATATTTAGAGTTTTCTATCCATATATGGAAGAGAACACTTCCATATCTATCTCTATCCATCCATCAATCCATCCATCCATCCATCCATCCATCTATCTTGTCTGTCTCCATCTCTTTTTTAAGGGTGTCTTGCTTCCTTCCTTTCTTCCTTCCTTCCTTCCTTCCTTCCTTCCTTCCTTCCTTCCTTCCTTCCTTCTTTCCTTCTTTTCTTTCTTTCTTTGTTTCTTTGTGTGTTTCTTTGTTTCTTTCTCTCTGGCCTTTATTTATTATGTTTTTATTTAGTTCTTTCTCTCTTTCTCTCATTTTCTTTCTTTCTTTTTTCTAATTTGTTCCTTCTTTTCGTCTTTCTTTCTTTCATGACTCTGTGTCCGTTATCGTTTTAGTGTAAAGCCCAGAGCTTTACAAAAACTAAATGTAAATTGTAAATTTTACATTTACGTAATATATTTTTTAAAGGTTAACTGAATCCGTCTGTCTGTCTCTCTCTTATTTAAGGGTCTCTTCTTTCCTTCCTTCCTTTTTTCCTTTCTCTCTCCTCACTTTCTTTCTTGATTTTTATTTCTTTCTCTTTCTACCACTCATTTTCTTAATTTCTTTTTTTTTCTTTCTTCATTCATTCCTTCCTTCCTCCTTCCTTCCTTCCTTCCTTCTTTTTTTCTTTCTTTCTTTTTTTTCTTCCATGGCTTTATGTCCTTTATCATTTTAGTAAAAACCCCAGAGGCTTACAAAAACTAAATGTAAATTATAAATTTTACATTTACGTAATACATTTTTTAAAGGATAATTTTAGCAGATCAGGTTTTCATCTATTTATAATCCTCTGACTGTCTGGAAAGAGAACTGATCAAACAAAGGTGTCTTGAGCTTTCATTCTGGCACAACAATAATGAAACATCTCTTAACTAATGAGAACAGAGAAGTGTTTTGTTTTTCTGAGACTGTGCTGTTCCCATCATTCCTCAGGAAATATATCTGGTGTCTCTCATGCACTTACGGAAAAAAGTAAAAAATAATTGCGCAGACTGACGCCTCTGATCACTGAAATTACAAGCTGGCCAGGCTTGATTTACTAAAACAATTATGCAAATGGCACATGACAAAATCTGCATGAAATATTTTGCTTTACAGATTTGACATGAGAAGATTTTTTTTTTACTTAAAAATGTTTAAATTGTGTTCCAGTTTCTGTACTGTAAATGCTGCATGTTTATAGAATGGGTGTACAAACATGGCATGAACATCCTGCTGTGAATAGGCTAATCCCACATCTTAAAGATAATCTAGTTAAGATCTCATCCCTGATCTTGTTGAAAAGATGCTAATTCGCTGGGAGATAAACATTTGAGAGCATCAGCAGTGTAACAGAGTGCAATCATATTACACGTATGTGTAAATATCGATGACATCATATGTCGACATCATATTATATCATGTTGGAATTACAAAAATGTTTAGCAAGACATTACATTCTTAATTCTTTCCATGGAGCTCGATAATGGGTCATGGGTTTGAATTACAATCATTTTTTATCACTTAGTGTCAATAATTATCACTATAATTCTAAAATAATCAGAATTGCATATTTTAAAGTCTCTAATTTCCCTTCAAAAAACACATTTAAGAAACATTGTTGTTTTTTGATGATTCGTTGTGTTGTGAAGTGCTTAATTAATACAGATTACAATGTTACTGGCAACGTCAACATAATTAGAATACAATCATACTTAGATCAAATATGAAAATGATCTTCATTAAAAAGTATTACAATCTGACGTTTCATCATTCTGTGTGCAGAAGTGCGGTTCATCACTTGACTGCAGCACTACGTTATTGAACATGTATTGAACGTTTTTCATCGCTTCATCGAAACAAACTATGTGATGATAATAATCATTACAGAATTATCTCCCTGCTCTAGTTGTACATTAAAGACGTTGGAAAGCTGCTCTCGCCGCAGTGTTCTGTAGACAGCCGTGACAATTTATGATAGACACGGTTGAGATTATGGATTAGCCATAAGGTGTGATCGATAGGGAAATGTAGCATGTTTAGCACGCGGATGCTCGCTAACAGACTGACAACGGGAGGGAATGACACACTTAACCATTAGTGACAAGTGGGACTGAGTGAAGTTGTGACTCACTGGAGGGAATAGTGTGTTCCCACATTGATGTAAACCTTTAATAAGGTCAATGAACAACCTGATTTAAACAAGGACACATTACACCAGCATCACACTGGAACCGCTGCACTGTTACACAGTCTTGCCTTTTTTATTTTTCATGAGTCATAAATTAAGAGCATCGTGGTCTTTTCGGAAACTAAAAAGACTTTTTTTTTTCCATGTTTGTGCTTGTCTGTGTTATTACAAGTGTGTGTGTGTGTAGATGTGTGTATGCGTGCATGCTTGCGTGTCTTGTAAAACGAAGAGTGTGCATTTGTATATGCATATTAAAGAGATTATGCATAGATGTATGGTTCCATAAAGCTGAAGTTAAAATTAGCATCGGTGGTCCCGCTTGTTTTTCATTGGCGGAGTATAAAAGCTTCAGTTGAATAAATTCACATTAGTGCTTCACTAGTAATTCACTAATTAGTTTTATTCGTTTTTTTTTGCTCACTATTTTTTTATGTATACAGTTATGAATAACATCTGATAAACGTATGCTGGATAGATTACTGATATTCTAATAGTTTAGTTATTTTTAATGTTCAGTGTGTTCATTAATATTTTTTCTTTGATAAATATTCGAATTATAAGCAATTTGGAATTTTCAGTCATTTCCATCTTTATGGATTCTTAATTCCACACAGTGGGAAGCACGACGGAGCCACTGGAGACCCTCAGCTGGTTGTTCTTCCCATGCTTTTGTGGGTTTCCGCTGGGTCTCCCGTTTTCCTTGGAGAATTGGAGTCTGGAAATTTGCCCAACGTGTGAATCTCGCTCTGTGGTTGGTTTTATAATTGACCAATCAAGGTCACAATGCTAAATGATATTAGTATTATTACTTTTTATTTATTTTAAGTGAACACTGAATGTCACCTAAAGCAGAATAAAAATCAAGAATGAGTAAAAGTGACAAAAATCTACATGACAAGAAGCTCAAATAATTTCAGGGTGGAAACTAAACTAGATTTAGTCTGTGTTTTGAAATCATCTAAGACATTCTGTATGAACGGAATTACAATTATTAACGGATCAGCCCAAAGCTGAGTCTCAAATTAACGCCGTTGTTAATAGCTGCATCAAATCCACTCGGCGTGTGAGAATCAGCCATTACCACAACAGGCTCCTCAAGCCTGTTCTCCTCATCTGCAGCAGCAATATATTTAATATCCAGGACAATGTGTTGATTTCACAACTATCAAGAGGGCCGTTTCCACCACAAACCATTAGTAAATGGACTTTTTACATGTCTAAAAGCCAGATGTGCATGAATTGTGAGGTGAACTCTATTGCTGAAGCTCCCGTTGGAGTTTTTTCACATCCCAAGTTCCTCTGTGCTAGAAGATCAATGCGGACCTTGATGAAGGTGCGCTCCATGGATTTCTGTGCTGTCATCTTTATCAAAGTATTCATCTCTCTTGGTGTAATGATGCTTAACCTGAAGTTCTTATCTCCGGTACCTTAATTTCTGTCTGGCCATTACAGACAGGCAGTTACTTAATAAAATGCAAATGGTTGGTGAGAGGAGTATAAATCATCTCCCTCTTGTTCCACATAGAATGATTATTATTCCTTCCCTATCGTTATTATAGAGCTCACACTGGGAAAAAATCTGCTCAACTGGAAGATTTCCTCTGGTAGAGGTGAACTCTGGCTTTTAGAAAGTCCACCAGGGACTTTTATTCTACAAGCTTGGTTGGAAGTGGTCAATCTGTATTACTACTGCGGCTAATAATAATTATGATAAATATGCGCTCGAAAAGCAATAGATCATGTTATACAGAGGATCTTTATTATTCTAAAGCCCACTAGAATAGCAGACTGGTAGAAATACACACACTAGGTGAAGAGGCGGTTAAGTGTTCCCTTAAGGTATATCTCAAGGCCTGGTATTGTACGGCCGTTCTATCAGACATCAACATAATTTAGTTTTATGGGGTGAAGACCATCTAGTGCTGGTCCAAAATGCATCAGCCCCTGGAGCCCGTATCCTGAAATCATCCTTTAGTCACATCAGCACCAGTCATTGATGACAGGTGTCTTCTCACTTCTATGGCCGGAGGACATCATCTCAGTGATTTCTGTTCAGGGGTTCAACATTCTGACCGGACAGAGTCTGTTTTTTTGTTGCTTTACACAATTTGCATAAGCACATTCACAAAGCACATACACACACACACACACACACACACACACACACACACGTTAATCACTGTCAGGTGGAAAACAGATGTGCCAGAATTCAATTAAGCCACTTGAATGTCATAGATCACCTGATTCCGCCGCCAAAATGCCAAAGTCAGATCAAGGTCACGCCAAGGTCACAGCAAAGAGCTTGTCTCTGAATAATGTTTTGTAATTGTTTGTATAGGCAAACCTTTATTTGCACTGCCTTTTCATACTGGTGGACAAATGTTTATCTTAAGTAGCTTTCATTTCAAATGTTTAAAAATGTTTTTTTTTTTTTAATTCAGTGTAAAAATAAAAAGGTATTTTCTGGAAATGTATCTGGAAAATATGGGATAACATAAAAAATGACATACAATTGAATATATAAATACAATAAATGTAGTCAAGTATTTATTGGAATGCGATTTTTAAACTGTGACTTTTTATTTTTATTCTACGTTCTGCCTAAAGTACAATCAGATGCTTCAAATGATTCATTTAGATTCAAAGTGGTGGGCCCGGGGGGCACATACAGCCTGGCGTACAATTATATGTTCTACCCGCAAGATCATTTAATATGAAGCACTGATGACACTCAAACTGCAGATCCCATAATGCATTGCTTTTGCTGCCTTGCCATTAAAACAATTATTATTTTGACATGTAACACTGCCTAAAAGCCTACATTGTATTTTTTAATGACTTTTTAAATGTATTTCTGTTATAATTTCAATTTCTAGTGTTGGCGTTGTTTGTTTTTATGGAGGACAACATATTTGAGGTTTTTTAAAGTGTCTTTATTTATTCTGAAAAATTATTCCTATCTTTTTTTATCCATAATAATGTTAAAAAACAAGTGAAGTTTCAGTGTGTTTCATGACCATCCAGTTTGGCCACCGACTTAAAGTGTGCTTAGATTTTTATTTGTCTTAGATTTTTATTCGTTTTTATTTTTTTTGACATCCCTGAATTAGAATTAAAAAATAAATAAAATTAACATTAAAAGCGGAATGAAAAAGCTATCTATAATGTTTTTAAATGTCTGAATCATTTGCATATAGTTTATTTTTCAAAGCATTGTACACGCAATCATCTTAAAGCTTCCTGTGTGGCGTCAGTTTTTAATGTTTTATATTGTGTTTTCATTTTATATGAGGATTATTTGCCAATTATGTTTACTAGGGACTATAAGGGCATTTAACCAATGCGTGGAAGTGAGGTGATTGCTCACATCTACATACTCACTCCAAGGCCGGAGCAGTGGGCAGCCAGAATACTATAATTTATTAATATTAAACATAGACTTTGTGATTGCATGTTTACTCTCTTGGGCCTACTGTACATATTCAGCAAGTGATCTCTCTGAAACTCATCTTGATATATGCACAATTCAGCATTATGAGAAACCTGTATGTGTGTTTTCTATTATCCAAGAATGCTGACTCCTAAAAAGCTCTCAAATAATCTCGGAATGACATTAATCTAAAACACTGCAGTGTGTTCAATCTCGTTATATATTAAAACACGTTTTTAATTTGGCTACGTCAATCCAAACAAGCAACATCTGAAGAGTTCTTGGATGGAATAATAAAAGAACACAGTCTTAATGTATAAGGCCTAGTAAACTATTAGTTGCTATGACAACTAGCTCACAAAACACTGCTTTACATTCAGTTTATTGTGATTTGGATAAAAGGGGTTTAAGATGTTCTTCTTGGAGAGCCGTGGTAAGTCGCTGGTGAGATGCATAGTTCCCGTGAAAGAAGTCCACATCTGTTTCTAACCACATGTTTTAAACATGGTGGAAAGCACTGGAGTCCATTTAGTGCCCTTGTGTTGTACCAGCGGGTGTCAAGTGCTGTTGTCCGTGTCTTCAGGACGTACGACTGAAAGGATTTTTGCATTAACCTGTCAGGATGGAGCGTGCTCTGCCCTTTACAGTTCACTTCACCAGCACTAGCACGTTTGTGAGGGAAGCTCATCCTTCTCAAGGTTAACAGACCACAAAGGTCATGCTGGAATCATCTCACTTTCTTCTCTGAATTAAGATGAAATATAAACGCAGATGCCGTCAAATGATCTTTTTATCCATCAGTCCATCCATACATCCTTTCTACCTTCCTTTCTTCTATTCATCTCATTCTTGTTTCAAGGTCTCAGTTTTTTTCTTTCTTTCTTTCTTTCTTTCTTTCTTTCTTTCTTTCTTTCTTTCCTTTTAACTGGTTACATTTTTTCTATCCATTCATATATCTATTTGTCCTTCCTTCCTTCCTTCCTTCCTTTCTTTCTTTCCAAAATATTTTAGAACCATTTTTTTCTATTTACCCATCTGTCCATTCATCCATCTTTTCTATATCTTTTTTTCTTTATTTCTTTCTTTCTAACAGGCTTCACTTTTTTATTTCCATCATACATACCCTCCAGACATCCATCTATCCATTCATCCATCTTTGTCTTATAAAACTGTTTCACTTTATGTTTCTCTCTTTCTTTCCTCCTTTCTTTCTTCTGGTGATATAGTTCTGAGCATTATCACGCAAGCCAAGAATAACCAAGCTTTTGGTTTCTTTGACCAAATTTCACATTGAAATATCCTCCGTGCCATTCTTTCTTCCTAAGCTGCTCTTGATTGATTTCTAGAGCCTGTAAAACACACAAGACTGATACGAATCTTTTACGACTTTGTCAGTTTCACACAAGGAGCGTTTCAGGAACCCTGTCATGGAGGAATAACCCACTTTTAATTTCGACGCGAGTAAAGCATTAGTCCGTGATAGAAAGATGGTGCGAACATGACACTGTTGACAGAGTGAGAGAAACTTCAGGCGGCTGAAGCAGACCTGGACATTCATCACGACCAGCAGTTGTTTAGAAGCAGCTTCACGGGCCTTTATTGCCAGCCAAATACAATGCTATCTGTTAGCCTGGGTACCACAGGGGATTCAGGGAAGGGCAGTTATTTTGTATGTTCTGACAGCTGAAGTAAATTACTCTATTACCGCACAGAACACCAGGTGTACAGCGCGGCCCAGTGGAGCTCAGTGCCAGTCTCCCTCCACATGACTTCCAGTGGTCCTTCTCTTGCTTGCACCCACAAGTCCGGGGATCTTGGCCTCAAAATAGCCCCTTTCACACATACAGACCTTACCGGGAAATTACTGATAAAATGTGTGAACAGACAATTCAGTCCGGCATTTTTACCCCAAGGGTACTGGGTGCCGGTAAATTACCGGTAACCTGCTCTGTGTGAATGCAAAACAAAGATTTCCGGAATAAGCACGCAGAAGTTCAGTATGCGCTGATGTAAACGACCAATCAGAACATTCTGACGAGGGTCGGCACGTACTCCGCAGCTGTTTAAAAGATGTCGCCAGTTGATGATGTCAGGATATTCACATCTTGCAAATGGAACGACAACAACATCAAAGCGCTTGTAATAATTTGGGCGAATGAATACATTTGTCACCACATCACAAGAACACCATCACCTATAAAACAATTAACGCCGTTAGGCACGTTTACAAAGGCACAGCTGTTTAAAGCGGTTGACGGTTGATGATGTCATCGAAAATACTGGTATTTTTAAAACGCTGTGTGGTTCTTTACCGGTAAAATGCGAGTTTGGCAGCGCTTTTGCGAACAGTATTTAAAAAAATATAATACTAATAAATGTAATTAATTGTTATTATTTACCAGTAAAGTTGGTCCGGTAATTTTCCTGCATTTTACTAGCATTGCTGTGAAAGGGGCTAATGATGTGCTGTGGAATTAATCATTCTGAGAAAAGCACCGTGGCGTAGTAGGAGCACCTGAGTATTAAACTTCTTCTTCTTGCGTGTTGTGTTCCTATTGGTTTCCGCCGGTTTTCTCCCACGTTTCAAACATGCTCTCAGGAGATCCAAAATGTCTAAATAGGTTAGGGTAGCTATTATACTCCCTGTTATTCTGAAATGGAAGAAGTCCAAAATATCTACAATAAAACCAATACCTCATAGCCCAAAATATACGATAAAACAAGTTATGAAAACAACAAAATGCTACATCGATATTTTTTATATGTAATATTTTGTAGTTTGAGGAGCATCGTGTCAGGGTTTGGAGTGTCTGTTCGAATCATGTCCTTCTTTGTTTTGCCATCAAGTTGCAGTTGAATCCATTATTGTATTATTCTGACCAGGTGTCGTGTTTTAATTCAAGTCTATTTGCTTTGGTTTGGATTTCCTAGTGTGTTGCGGTACCTGATGTCCAGATTGTTAATTGTGATCTTCATATTCCTGACCAATTGGATTCATGGTAACATGTTTATTGGCTACGCACAAGGTTCTGATTCTGTTTGTGCCGGTTTTCTGTTTTTTAAATAAGTCGCGTCCCTGCAGTTGGGTCTGAGCTCCCACATCAAAGTGTGACACATCAAAATGCATGTATCCAAATTAATGTTTTTAAACATTTAAACAAGTAATGAATGAATACATACATTAAAGCCTTTACTCTTCGAAATTGCCACCTTAGAATCTATAGCATCTATTAATCACATTATACGGAACTGTAATGTACAGTAAAAGCTGTAAGCCAAAATTAGCAATACACTTTCTCAAAGGCTGCTTTTCTTTTTTCCCTTTCTTTTTTTTTTTTTGATGCTCGGGCATCAGCTGGTTTCCTGCGCCCAATTACCGTCACCACATTTTAGACGTTGAGTTATAAGGGTTTTTGTCGTTTCTCATCAGACATTTCCTCAGTGAGTTGTTTACATCCTCCGTCTTGGATTTAAGTAAATTGACACAACATCTTAATCTTGATCGGCTGGTATAAATAATCCCGACTGCGGGAAGCCCCACATCCCTAATGAATAATCCAGGGGGAGTTGTGTCCCACCAGCAGACGCAGCGAGGAGAGAATCCGCTGCCTTCGCCAAGTGACCTTTGTCTGTCGGTACCTGCTGCGGTTAGGCTTGTGTCAGAATGAAGCTCGACACCACTTCCTCCGGGGGGTGAGAGACTCACTCCTGTGAGTGTTTAGCATAGGTAAAAAGGTGAAAAGAGCGCTTAAAGGCCACGGTTCCTGGAAGAGGCTCGCGCGAACCTTTCCCCATCCTTATCGATGCTTTTGCAGTGTGAGGGTTGAGGGAGCCATATCAGGAGCACACAGCATCAGCGTCATATTATATTAATGCCAAATACACACACACACACACACACACATTTTTATAGTGTTTTATTGAAAGTCCGAGTATACTATAAAATGCCGAGAGTAGGAACAAGGTTGTAAAAGTACGAAGTGCAAAGACTTTCACACATTGTCTAGGAATTCTATTCAATGCCAGAAAACAACCAGGCAGAGTGTGGAATAAGCTCTTTCCCGCCACATTGTTTTGTTAATGGCCCCTGCAATCACTAATGGAAACACAATATGTTTGGGTTATTACACTTAAACGCAAAGCATTTCGTAACGAATGCGGAAAATGCCTGTTTTATACGATTAGGGATTCATTTAGAGGAATATAGGTTAAAGAATTTGATCTATGATGAATCCTAGTATGTATATGTGTGAGTGGGTGTTTGTTATTGTTTCCATGCAGCTGTTTAAACACTTTGTGACATGACAACAAGGAACACTAATATTTGGCAATAAAACATATAGTTGAGTGTGAGCATTCTGTTTTATTTTCGCTTCTTGAGGGAGTGAAAGATTTGTGCTGTTGGAAGCAGGAAAGCTGTTATTTTCCCTCTTTTCCGTTGCCAGAGGGTTTGTCCAACATGTCGTTCGCAGGCTTCATCTACTATTGTTCTTTCAGATTGCGAAGGATGTCCAGCGTCTACAAAATTAAAGAATTTATGTCGCTTATGGTTATTTATGCATGTTTATTTGCTTATTTATTTATAGATTTTTTAATGTATATATATATATATATATATTCCTCTATATATTCTTTCTGCTGTTGTTAGATGCAATTTAATTGTACAGCACATTGTAGCAGCTATTATACAAGATTTCAGATCAATTTTATAATATTAACTATATAACAATAAAAATGGAAATGGACTAAAGTGGAATTTCAGAAAGAGTGAGCTGACAGAAAAATGGCTCCTGACAATCTTGATACATTCAATTACATGTTCAGTGTCTCAACTGAGAGGGATGTTGTATAATAACTCGTCGGTCTTCTTCACTGCAGCCCCCTTAACATCGATAAAACGCTATGATAGTCTCCGTCTTTACCGGCTCCTACTGATCGGATCTGTCTTTATTGTTTGCTATAATTAAAATGTAAAGCAGCTTCTTCCTTGGGTGGCTCCTCTGCTGATGTTCAATCACTCTTTATTGCGTAGGGCCTTGGCTGTACAAGCGCTTCTCTGAGGAATAAAGGGAAGATTGAATGGGTGGACAGCGCTGCTCGGCTGTTTCCTCTGGTTGAAGGCTATACCAGAGATGAATATAGCTTCAGTCGTTTTTGGAGCATTGACATTTATTCTTCCTCTTTTCGACTTTCTTACAGGAACTTCCTCTTGTTCTTATTCATGCATACCCACCCGCACCCCCCCCCCCCAAATGCTGTCTGTCTTAGAGTTAAGGTTCTTCTCAAACTACTCTCTTTCTCGCTCTCTCTCTCTCTCTAGCTCTCTATTACTCGGTTTCTCATTCTCACCTTTTTACTCTCTTATTCGTATGCTTTCTCTCTTTGTCTCTCTCCCACAACTCTCTCACTCAATCCTTTTTACTCGTTTTCTGGCTGGCATGCTTTTTTTCTCTTTCACTCCGAACCTACTCACTCAGTCACTCAGTCTCTCTCTCTCTCTCTCTCTCTCTCTCTCTCTCTCTCTCTCTCTCTCTCTCTCTCTCTCCCTATTACTGTAAACTTTTCTCTCCACTTCTTTGGACTCTCATGGTCTCTTTCTTTTGTCATCTCTTTCTCAGTCTCAAATCATGCTCTCTCTTTCTCTACTTTTCTATGTCTCTTATTTAAATCCTATTAAGTATTTCTGTACATCTATTCCCCTCTCTCTTTCACACAATTTCTCTACCTCTCTTCTTTTATCTCTAATGCTATCTCTGTCTATCCATCACCTTGGCTGTCTTTCTCTCTCTCTCTCTTTCTCTCTCTCTCTCTCTCTCTCTCTCTCTATATATATATATATATATATATATATATATATATATATATATATATATAAATACTGTATCCTGTCCTCCGCTCTCACCTCCTTTTCCTGTTTCACCGCACTCTCAATCTCATTATCTTCCTGTCTCTCCTTCAGCATTCCATTTTTAAATTGGGAAGCTTCCAACTCCAGCCTTTCACAGATCCACTGCACTACACTACAGTACAATCTGTCATTTCTGACACAGCCTCGTTTATTATACATTGTTCCTCAAAAACACTGGACTGGGAAACACGAACAGAATCCGAACAAATGTCAAGAAAATCTGGAGATTACTCACCGGTCTTTTCTTTACAAAGCTCTGTCAATACCATCATGTTTGAACGTTATTAATGATGAAATTTCAGAGGGTTTGTATGAATCGGGTGATTAAACCATCGGATACAGTCTGAGCTTCAAAACGACTACATTTGTCATTTTATCAACTGGTGTTCCTCTAAGGAACGCAAAACGAAAGTAGAAATGAAGAATTTATTGGAAAATAGAGTGTATGTGTTCACGACAAGCCCTGTTCTTTCTTATTGTTCATGTCACATGTGGTACACTACTTTACACCATGATCCTGCCATATTTGACACCTCAAGATATTCCCAACGGCTCGTCGGTCCTTATCGGGAAGCGCTGCTGCAGTAACACTGCATGTTGTAATTATTTTGTCGCTCCAGTGAAAATGATTCACTTAGCCCGAGGAAGTACAGTTCTGCAACAAACCTCCAGCACGGTGACTCATTCCAGACTGTCTGCGTGGAAAATGCAACATTTCAAGGTCAAGGTTAGGAGATATTGAGCTTTACTTTTGTGTTGTACCGATTAGGCAGGTTATCGTGAATGTTTCTGAGAATATGTGTTCTTCACTTTCAAAAACTCCATCAAACTTTAGTAAATCTGCCACAAAATACTCAGATTCATTGCTTGGAGATGATCCTTTCACTGCAAGATAATGATGTAGATTTAAGCCACAGAAACCCTGATGAGATATATGAGGTCCTAGCACAGTAAAAGCGGACACTCTTGTGATTAGTTACCTTGTCTGACCTTTCCCAGCGTTTCTTCCAGACATTATAAAGCTGCAGTTCTGCCAGGGGAACCTTCACACATTACAGGGACTTTATTCTTTAACTCATCTCGAATCGTCTCCAGTCTCCACCTTATCGTCTATGTGCCTCATAATTCAAAAAATGGTGGTTCTCGCAGACATATCTATGTTTTTTAGTAATCTAAGTAAAAGTAATATATCATTTAGTTTATATATTTATACTCTTTATATAGAAACAGTTTTAGATTATAAACTAAATATGGTAATTGTTTTTTGAACTGCTGCAGTATCGTCTATACTTTGTAGTATTGTACAAATTTGTACTCAAGTGAAGCCGCAAAATTCCCTCCCTGAGAAGCTTGAGGTCTAACTGCATCTTTATACAGCTTCATTTGGAGGGGACATAGTGATGGGCCTGTTCTAGTGCCCTTTAAACAAAATGGTGGTCCTGGTGCTCCCTACATTGTTGTAGGTCTCCAATCCCAAGGCTTTGGATTATCTACGTGCTTAAACTGATTCAGGATCAGGGAATGCTAGTCACAGCTCACTAATCTCCCTGTGTAGGGTCAGGAGAAAGCTCTCTGGAGTCAGTGAGCCAGCTCTGTGTGGTGGGCTATTAATTCCTTTTTTTTGCCACAAGCATCTCTGTCAGGAATCGATTGTGCTGAGAAATTGACAGCAGAAGCCTCTCTGCTCTGCCTCTCGATTTCTCCGTCATTTCTACCTGTCTTTTCTGCTTGCTCTTCTTTGTTGCTGCTTGTTTTTTGGTTGGCGACCTACCTAGTATCCCTTTTCTCCTTGACTGGATTTCTTGGAGCTTCTTTAGACTCACTGCAGATCTATTAGAGGACAATAATGTGGCTTGATTGAATGTCTTCTATGTGTGACGGGAATGACTGTTGTAGCTTGTGGACGGGGAATATCACAGGCCGGACCCTATTGCAGGACAGGACTTTCATATTGAATAAACACAGAGACTGAAAACTGAAATTTGCCACGATTTGAAAAAACACAGAACACAAATGCACATCTCATAAGATGACGAGAGAAAAAACACAGGGCAAACAAGAAAATGTTTATTAGCTTAGAGCAAACCCTACTGTGCTCAACATGACTAGGTTAAACACAACAAGAGCTAGACGTGACTATGTTAAACAAGACTGAAATAAACACCACTAGAGCTTGACATGGCTATGTTAAACTTTACTGGATTAACCACAACTGGAGCTACACATGACTAGGTTAAGCTGTACTGGTTTAAATATGACTTAAGATAGATATGACTGCTAGGTCATTATTAGCAGTCATATCTAGATATCATATCACAGATATGACACAACAAGAGCTAGACGTGACTAAATTAAACTTCACTGGATTAAACGTAACTAAAGCTAGACATGACTAAGTTAAACACAAGTCACGACTTGATTAAACACAACAAGAGCTAGACGTGACTAAGTTAAACTTCACTGGATTAAACGTAACTAAAGCTAGACATGACTAAGTTAAACACAAGTCGCGACTTGATTAATCACAACAAGAGCTAGACGTGACTTGGTTAAACATGACTGGATCAAACACAACTGGAGCTAGACATGACTAGGTTAAACTTTACTGGAATAAGCGTGAATAAAACTTAATACGACTAGGTTAAACACGACTGGATTAAATGCCGCTAGACCTAGACTTGACCTAAACAAAACGGATATGAGCAATACTGGATAAATGCTCACAGCACAGCAGAAACACAAGAGTCCTAAACTTGCAAAAAGCTCAAACAATTATCTCAAAAGCACAAGCCTTAAGTACTTAATCACATTGGGAGATTAACAAGACGCCGGTGAAAAGGCTAATAACACAAATAGATAAAATGAAAATATTAGCATATACTGTAGAATTAAATATTAAACACGATACATACAAAATAAACATGGAAATAACAGACATCACGCAAAAAAATCAACGTAAATCTGGGACTTAAAACTCTGTCAATGACAAGATGCAGCAAAAGCCAAACTGGCTGAAAGTACGTAAATGTGATTTTTTTTTTGCCTTGTAATGGAGGTGTCGCAGCCCCTCAAGGTTAAATCCCACCTCGCTCTTGTCTATATGTAATTAAACCATCTGGGCACAGACTGCATCTCTCACCACCGGTGGCTTGTGAAAAATGAGCCTGTGAAATCAGACTAAAAATCTGGTACATGTGAGACACGAGTGCTTTTTCTTCCTCTATCTCCCTGTTTCGCAGCAGATGCAGCAGAGAAAACACGTGCCACGAGCCTTGGGAGAAAACCCGAGTGTTTTCATGTCTATAGTAGAAGTTCTTTTCCTCCTGTATAGCCTTTAAAGAGAGTGCCTTGAGAGGAACTATGAATGAAGCTCTCCTGAAAGTCCTTCACGCGCTGAAAGAAAAGGAAATATCGTGTGTGCACATGCACGTACTCAACCCTAGGCCTATGTGGGGAGAAATGCAACAGCAGTCTGAGAAACCAAGTGTGGCAAGTGAAATTAGGACATGAAGTTTTCATCAAAGCGCAGATGAACAAAGCCTGGGTCTTGCAGTAAAAGTGTCCTTCACCTCTTCAAGTCAGTGTGGAAAGCACCAGCGGCCACTGTTAGTGTACGCTTTGATCTTCTGCCACTCCAAACTACATTCTTAGCGACAACAGTAATGTTTGCTGAAATGTTTTGTACGATCTTTCATGTCTTCATCCTCAAACAGAACAGTATGTAGAACACTGCCATCACATCATTTTTTTTTTTATTCGTATGTGGTAACTGAACAAGTCTGAACAATGTAAGTTGTCTTTTAAAGTAATTGTCCTGACTTTGATTACTGTAATTTACAAATAGAGTACATACGGGACTGCATTTTCTTATATTTTGAATTCTTAATTTCTTAAAATTCTCAGACGGCGACATTGTAGAGTTTGCATGTTTACTCCATGCCTATAGTTATTCTCAGGGTTTCCTCCCACAGTCCGAAGACATGTGTTTAGGAAAAACGGATGCCGAGAATTGCCCATTGTGAGTGAGAGAATGAATGTGTGTGCCAGTGTGTCCCTCTCTGTGATTGGTTGGCCACAAATCCTGGTGTTTCCTCCTTCAGGCCCAGAGTTGCTGGGATTAGCTCCAGCTCCTCGTGACCCAAAAACGGAAAAGCAGTTCTTGGTTTGAAGGCGGAAGACACACCCTATTTTGGTGGCCAACCAATCACAGAGCAGGACGCACACTCTCACTCACATGGCTGGACGAGTTCTCCAGGCAGATTTCACGGTTTTCTTTGGTTTTGGTCAACATGACCTTAAAAATGAAAAGACTAAGCCCCTCTTTTTTCTTTAATTCCTTTTGAGGTGTATGTTGTTGTAGTATGAATTATGCATCAGTTATCTGTCTAATATATGACAATGTGGTTCTCGTTTTATCAGATCATCTGTGAAACAAGAGAGCTTGTGATGGCCCAAACTGGAAGCTTTTAAGTGTGTTGTTTGCAATATCTTTGCTTGTAAGTGGCTCTTCTCCACAAAAGCGTAACATAAACCTCTTCAGGTCTCGATGCCAGATGACGATTCGCAGGAACACGAGCCTCGCCGTTCACCCGCAGTGCTTCTGTAGAGCTTTCATCTAAGTTTGGACCAAGGGAACACTCGATAGTCCTAGTGTTGAGACCAGAACAGAAATGTCTGGCTGGATTAGAAATGAAATGGGAAACAAAACTGATGCAAAGCGAAAAGCATAAATTAGAATGTTTGTATGTGGTAAAGGCTTGGAATTTCAATTCAAATGATGCAGCTCTTTCACATTTGCATTTATTGTATGACAGACGTGTTTAGTCAGTGCAAACATTTCTGATTAGTTCAAATTGAAACTAGATTCAAATCAGAATTAATAATGCATCGCAGTAATACACTGAAACATCTTCATACTTTCTTCTAATCAAACCATTGACCCAAGTATTGAAAACATCAGAATTTTCTAATGAGCCACTGGAAATCAATTTCCTTAAATATCTTGGGGTTTTATTTAGTAATACCTCAATTCAATCCAAAACTGTTGTGTTAATGTTTACTTTTTTTACCCACATTTTTGTAAGGAACAATAATTTAATAAAACATACATGTTTTATTTTACGATAATAAAAAACATGTTTACATTCACATATTTGTATTTATTATTAGATTGATGTTTACCCTGTTTTCTTTCTTGAGTTGAATAAAGCCATATCATAAAAGCATTGTTCTATAATAACATGTTTTTACCCCCAAAGCTCTGTCATTTTTCTCTTCAGGCTCTATAGATATAGATAAATAATACAGAGGGGAAAGTGGTAGATTGATGATGGATGAATGAAAGACGGGCATCGAGAAAAGATAGAAAACTTGAATTGGTAGTAAATTGGCCTTTTGTTCCACTAAAAGCTTTGACCTTTGAGCCTCTGTTGCAGACAGATCTGTTGACTGTCAGTCCCAGAAATAGTGCTGCTGTTGTACTGTATGTATGTGGGGGCTGTCTTCATCACTACATCATAATTTAATAAAAAATCGAGCCGTGAATATGTTAAATGCTGAAGAATGAACTCTACCTTCTGATAACTCAATCTAGTTAAGCAGTTTGTATTGTAAAACAACATATTATACTTGCTTGTTTTAATAGTGGCAGAAACAACTAGAGGATTTTCTAGGTGTTTTACTAAAATTACAATACTTTACGACATTATTGCCAAAAATGCATATCTGGAATTGTTTTCAGACTTTTCAATTTTAAGAAAACTGAAAAGATTTTAAAACCAGATAGAATTTTCTTACAAAATTAATAAGATTTAAGATTGCCAAATCAAATCACTTCACAAATACTAAGATGTACATTTTGAGTGTCCTTCAATACTGGAAATGAATTGTTTATTTAAACTGACCAATAGTATATAATATAATGGACACATAATATAAGTGTAATCATTCACACTGGCAAAGCTCCTCCTCCTAAAAAACTCCATAGCATGGGTGTGGCTACTGGTCATTCCCACTTGGCCTTATAAATCATTAAGAAGACAAACATAAAATGCTTTTTAGTATTATAGTCTGTAAAAAAAATTGTAAAAAATGTGAACCCTTCTAGTGGTTCCACTGTAATTCAAATCTATGAAGTAGTTTTATTTGAAGATAGAGTTAGAGTTCCATTACAAATTACATTTATTGTTGTTTGTATGTCATAGTGACATGTATTGCCACAATTTCAACTCTTTGCTTATAAGCACTGTCATTATACATTATTCTCGTCCTAAATATATAGGAAGCACACAACGTTATTTTTATATACAGGATAATTTTTTGCATTCAATTTTGCATTCAAAAGACTAAACATTAAAATTCCGATGCAGGAACATGGCATTCATACGTGGGAAACCTTTAGCCCAGCTTTATCATATATGTTGCTGCTCTGTCCGCACAACGCGCTTATTTTTGCATACAAATCAATATACAATAGTCCAAGAGCTACGAACCTAATGGTAATTTGTGTGTTTATGCCACCATATGTTTACTATAAATATTGTCCACACTGGGCAGAGCAGAGGTCATGTGTAACTGTATTTCTTTCGTTATAATGACTAAAACTTTGTTTATATTTCGAGCGGCCATGCTATCCCATGACGAATGCACAGTGAGTCAATGACGGACTGAGCGAGAGAAGCGTCTCCGTGTCCTTCTGCTATGAGGAAGAAAATGTATATTTTCGAGGAAATTCACAAGTTCATTTTCTTTTGAACAGTCCTCATTGTGCTTGATAAATTGACAGCAATTAGTGCGCAAGTGCTTTCCTGAAGCTCTCAGAGAAAGTAGCGGATGTTTGGAGCGTAGCCGTGTGGAGAGAAGCCCACACACGGCTTTGTCTGCGACTCCAAGGCTGTGAGCGAGGACTGACTATTGACCCAACCAATGTACTTTCGAAGGAATAAAAGCGGATAGTGATAATGCTCCAAAGGGCTTGAATGCAGCCGGAGATGCTGAGGTCTGAGGGGATGCAGTGATGTTTGACCTCTGATTGCAGCTGAAGGACACAAGGTCCTGGTGATGATGCTCGTCTATTAGGGTTGCAGTGATACCAGAGTATATCTCCCTCCGAAATAATGTAATAGTAGTGATAGAGTAGTGATAGAGATATCTCCCCTCACACCTTTAATATCAACTTAATGTGAGCCTGAGCGTCATGCATTTATAAGAGGACCTAAACAACTAAAATACTATTTATATGAACCTCAGATCGGCTCGGTGTATCAGCCAATAGCGGGAGCTAGAATGAGCTTGTCACTATTACTGTTCTCATTATTATCAGCACACGCAACCAAGACACGTGCTGAATCTTGCAGGATTAAAATGTTCCTGTCCTTGGTTGAGCAAATGCTCGGAGCATTGCAATATAAGGAACAACTGACTGTGAAAATAATTTTTATATATAATATATATTTTTAATATGTTTTTGTATACACTGCAAAAAATGCACATGAAAAAAAGAACATTTTTACATGGTAATACAGCTTGAAACAAGTCTATTTTCTTGACACAAGCAATTTAATCTTTCACTCTTTATTCTAAGCTGGTTAATTTATCTTGTATGAAAAAAGCAAGATTTTTGTATAAAAATGATTTCAAGATATTTTGGCTTGTCAATAATCTTTTTTTCTATTTTTTTTACTGTTTACTTTAACCGTTATCGACAAAGAAGGGATTTTTTTATTGGATTTTGTGTCACAAAATATTGTATCATGAGCTGAGTGTATTGTTACACGACTATTGTTCATATTGACAGAATCTCACCACTTTTCATTGGGTTTCGATGGTTGTTCACTTACAGTAAACCGACACAGGATGGTAAAGTGATGAAAGTGTTGCATGAATCGAAACACAAAGCCTTTTTCTGTTCTCTTTATTTCGCGGGAGGGAGTTCTCCTTTGTGGTTTATTGGTATTTTTTTTTCTTTGAATTGTGCATGACATTTTATTGTGGTGGTGGACTAAAGCGAGCTCAGACACCGCTGTGGTATTGAAGAAGATGCTCAGCAGTCTGCGTATGAGGGAGAATAAATCTGCAGGTTTAGACTGTCTTTATTTGTTTTTCTTGTAGTGGCTAGTCACTCTTTTCTTCCGAGAATATGTGTTTGATTAAGTGTCGTAGGTGTCATGGCATTTACACGGGAAGGTCTGGCTTTGTATCTCAGAATGTATTCAACTACACGTGTCACTGATGAACAGAAGAGACCAGCTCTCTCTTTAAACCGTCTGATAACTAATCCAGTCACACACTGCCAGCTCTGTTTAATACCTTTAAAGATGCTTGATAAAAGGTTTTACTTTGTCTCATTTTTACACCCAAACAGTCTAGAAATAACTTGAGCAGTGACATTAACCTTTCTTTACTGCTTTTTTCCCCTCTGTATCGTTCACTTTGTATGCTGTTGAATTCTGTGAATAGCACAAACAAGACCAATGTATGACTTTATGACTTATAACTCAAGTATTAAAACTAAATATAACAGCAATAGATAATGTCAGATACTTTCTCCAGCACTATACCAATCTAGAGTAACACACATAATAAATTTAAATGTATTCCAATATATTAAAGTATAATAGTGTTACAAATAGTGTTATAAGAGTGTTACATAAACACATTTTTTGTTGGGATAGTTACTTAAAAAATACTACAGTATCATTATTTGTTTGTTATCAATTATTTAATTATTAATACCATGTAAAAACAAAGTGAGGTGATAACCACAGGCGCAGCCCTGTGACGTCAAAAGTGTAAAAAAAAAATCATAAAAATATCAAAGGTAAATTTCCAAGAAACTAATGCATTTAGGCATTTGTCGCCCGCAATCTTCAAATTTTCGTTCAAAGTCTTTTTTTTTGCTTCAGATTATTTTTCATTTTTTCATTTGGATTTTTGCGTTTGTACATTTGTCACCAAATTTACGTGGGGGCGTGAAACCACTACTCATACTCTGATTGGTTGGTAAAAATGTGATTGGCAGCAGTTGACCAGGAAGTGTAATAAATCAAAAAAGTGAAGCTTTTGTGACCGTGTGTGCTCTGCCAGTCTATTCATCTTCACACGGTTTATAAAACCAAAGTAGACAATTTTAACTGATGTCTAATGTGAAAATGTGTATCTCGTAACTTGGTGAAACGTAAAGCTGAGGAGAAAAGGTATGGCGCTCCTACAGCTCAATGTGATGTTAATAACAAAGATCAGGGTTCGATTCCAAGGTAAAGCGTGCAAATTGATTTATGTTTGAATGTAATGTTCATTTTTTGGCTAAGAGTCTGATGATAGCCAACATAACGTAATGTATGTTTGATGTTGGAAGTAGCTATTTTTCAGTAGAAACGAGGCAGTATGTGTATGTGTGTGCTTAATATTAAAAGTTGCATGCATGACAGATTAGTTATTACCCCGTGAGAATTTTAATTAAACAGTTTTACCAGCGAAACAGATTCATACTAATCTCTGAAGTCACTGGCGAACCTAATTAGCATAATCTCTCCTTAACTTTCATCCATAGCTAGGTGAGGTAATAAGGCACTTCATCAAAGTTGTAGAAAGATGTCTTATCTATTATGTGTTTCTAGCCCGATGAAAGACGTCTTCAGACATATTTCTTGACCAGGTCTTCGTTTAAGGCGAACTGCAGAATCCATCAAAAGAGCAAATGTGTGTATAACGGAAGCTGAAGAGAGACATCGTTCTGAAGCTTTCTTTTTTTCTTCAAGGTGTCTATAGCCGAGCAACAAAGCCTGAAACACAACTCACTTACAGTAAACATTGGGTGATAAAGAGGGAAGAGAAATCAATATAAAGGAGACACCACAAATCTGTCGATGGGAAGAAGCACTGAAGCCTGGCAGTGGGATTAAATTCACAAAGTACCGGCTGTAAAGTAGAAGCCATAAACACTCCAGCCACATCCATGTGTCTCGGGATCAATGCTCAATATTACAGACTCAGGTTTAATAATTCTTCTTGGACTGATTTAGAGGGGTTTAAAAGGAATAAAAAAAGCTAAGACTGAAAAGCAGCTCGGAGATGCTACCAGCAGAGGTATTAAGGTAACATGTTGGCTTCCTTTAAGATGAGCCATAATATTTGTACAAGAAATTACAGTGGGAGATGATGACCCCTATTCTCTGCTGCAGGCTTCCCGGGAAATGACGGCGCTTTTTTGTCCCGACAGCCTTATGTAAAATTCAGCAGGGTTCCGAGCCGCCACGACATGGCTAAACCTTTCTCCACGGCTGCATTCAACCTTACTGTCTGCCCTCATCACACTAGGTGACTAGCGCGAGAGAGACAGTTGCCAGGAACACCTTACTTTACCCTTGGTGTTCTCCTTTCTCTCTCCACACATGCGGATGAGAAGATCTTGGTATGCACACCGGGCTTCTCCAGATGGCAGTTTGCAAAGAGAGAATCCGCAGGAGAAAATAAAAAGCACTTGCCTTGTATTTGTTCACAGGGCGAGAAATGATTCCGTCTCGTTGGATTTGATCAGCTGACACTAAATGAAATGACATTTCAGTGGTAGACTGCTATTATACTTCACAGATCAGAGTGTTTAAACTCGCCTGTCTGTTTAGTGCATGGACATCTTTTTTTTTTTTTTGGAGAGGTTTGACTTTTTTTTTTTCTTTTTTTTCATTCCAGCTGGCTAGCTGACGGCTGCTTGCTGTCTTTTTAGTTATTAATACCAGACTCCCCCTGCTGGTTGCTGTGAATAAGAGCAAAGTCTGGCAGCTCATGTAATTGTAGGGTGCCTGTAGGCAAGCAAGCTGTTAAGCAAGGGCTTGAATGAGGCATTAATTATAGGTGATTCAGCATTTCCAATGTCTTTATGGTGGAATTTCGGGCTAATAGAGTCATTAACAAAGAGGTCAACTACTCCCATTGCAACAACTTAACATCCGTGAGATTTATCGAGTCCTAGACACTTTATTTCAGTGTGTTGCATTGGCGTCGAATGGAAAACAACATTTTGGGTGTGTTTGTGTTTTTGTTAAAATGCACACATTCTTGAGAGATGGTTGCTACTATGAATACTTCAATGAACCCAGCCCATGAAGTAGATTTGGATGTCTCTTGCTGGCGCTGATAGGCTGTCATCACAGGCCGACATGAGCATCTGGGTGTCTTTTTGAAGTTCCCAGGTGTGAGCTCACAGGCAGCTGCTCTTCCTCCCCGGTGGTATCTGTGAAACGGAGGAGGATGATGAGTTGAAAGTCCTTCTTACTCTTGTCAAGTTGTTTTTTTTTGCCTCAATTCCACACTTCCAAATCTTCTCCCTGGTTTTTCAGTGCCTTCCTCTCAAAGGAAGATGAGTAGATACTGGGGACGGACCCTCCATGTTGAGGGATATTTGTAAAGTTGGAGCACAAATGAGGCAGAGAAGGGTGTGAGAGGATTGGTTTCGTTTCAGTCCTTGTGCAGCCCCCACGTCTGCCTTTTAATTTCCAAGTCAGCTTTAATTTAAGATCTACTGTCTGGCGTTTAGGATCTACGCTGCTGCTAATACGCCAGCGCTTTGCACTTCAGTGGCACTAACAACCCCAAAGCTTGTCTCTTGGTGAAAAAAGCGTCTATTTAATAACAGAGTATCATTCTCTTCAAATTAAACTCCCTCAAATTAATTAGAAATTCTGCAGTTCTGTGATGCAGGTAATTAAAGAGATTAATGATCGGGCTAATACAGTTATCCACCCAGTTCAGGACCTTGGAGAGCAGCTGAAATGCAGGGCGATGCTTTTCAGCACCATG
Source organism: Paedocypris micromegethes (assembly GCA_028031935.1). Classification (NCBI taxonomy): domain Eukaryota; kingdom Metazoa; phylum Chordata; class Actinopteri; order Cypriniformes; genus Paedocypris; species Paedocypris micromegethes. The sequence goes on along the minus strand of CM051500.1, from coordinate 6,700,709 downwards.
GTCAGTGCCACTGGGGATCTCGCCGCAGATCTGTCTGAAAAGCCAATATAGTCAGTGCCCTGTACTAACTGACACGCTCAGATGAACTGCGCCTTTGTATACTGAGCGTCTCGCAGGTAGTTTGACTGCTTTCCTTTACTGTTCCTCAGCAGAAGTCCATTGCCTCTGTTCGTTCAAGAATTATTGAGCAAACCTCCCCGTGCTATTAGTCCACATAAATCTGAACCCTGACCAATAATATAACGGTCAAATTTTACAGTGTGTGATAACACTGTGCTCTCTGACAAGGTACCTAGCTGGAAGTCTCTATATAACAATTTCAGCTTTTGTCTTGGGAATACAGAGAGATCTTTTCCGGATCTGTTAGTATTCCTGATTGGTTTATTTGGGGTCAGCTGATGGCCAGGGATTAGACTGAAGGACCCTGCAACAATGTAAACAGAGCGTACTCAAACACGAGGGAGGATTAAGAATCGCACTCACCCTCTTATCAGGTCAGGATTTGTACATTGACTAGTCAGTCTGGCTAATCTCATTGTGTTGTCACAAGAGCTCTTCAGATGAGCATTATTAGGCCAAATCATTTGAAACATGCCTTGATGCTTTGTAATAAGTCACAGTGAACGTCTCCTCCTATAACCACTTGGTTATTCAGGTTAACTGGATTAGGATTTATTAATAGTGACAATGCTTTATGATAATGCATGTCTATGGACTTTCTCTGTTCTTCACTCAGTTCTGTCTTCATTTCTCGCTTGTGCCAGTAAGAAAATCACAGCACAGACGTATGCATTTTCTTTAAGTTAAAAAAGGCTCTAAAGTTACAGTTTCTTTGCATTTATCTCTCGTTATAATTTATTGCACGTCTGTGCCTTATAAAATCTTGAGCCACTTAATTATACAACGTCTTGCAAAGAATATGGCCTGAAAGAAACGTGTTCAAAACAAGTAAATGCCGCCAACAGCCTTTTTGGAGTTAAGTTGAATATAGGTGCAAGATCCATTGAGACTTTCAAAGGAAGTAAATGTGACCAATTTATGGCTGACTGGCAAGAAATGACACAAAGCGACGACTGTGAGAAAATAAATAACAAACGTAGCTTGTGCTAAAATGTTGAAACATCGAACTGTTTATAAAGTGACACTAAATGATTAATTCAGGTGAAATACATGAGATAAAGAACACAATTTCCGGCATGTTTACTTTTAAAACTCAAATGGATCTGATGGATGAACTCAGATTGACTTTTTATTTTTAGAAATTGTGAATTTGAACTATAGTTGTAGTTTTAATGTAAAAAATGAAGATCCACTCGCCCAGGGCAATCATAACATTCAAATGCATAAGAATTTCTACACAAATTTTCTCCTGTGCCACATTCACAAGCGAGTAAATTAAAGACATTACAGGACATTTGGCTGCGGCTAAGCTTCTGTGAGAAGTGAATTACAACTGACGGAGCATCTGCCAATTTCAAGGACATCCTTCTCATGTCCTACTGCCGAGGTAAAGATTTATTAGGTCATTTAGGCGGAACTGCATTGAGTTTAACATAGTACGTACAAATCTGCTCATCGAGATAGAAGGAGACTGGCTTCAGTGGCCATTTTTTTTTCTAGTTTCTTTTTGTAGTTGAGTTTTTACTAGCCACTGATGTATGTGTCTGGCTCGCTGTCATGTCATGGTTATTTTGCTCATATTATACAGAGGTGTACAGAGTACCTGAAAACCATATTTGAATAAAAGTACGAATTCAAAAGTATAAATTCCAGGAAGACTTGAGTAAAAGTTGTAAAGTATCCACATTTAAAAGAACTAGTACAAGTTCAAAAGAAGTATTTTACTCATACTTAATTTAGTCTCAAAATTGCCAAGCAATGTGAGAAACAAGAAACTATTTTTTTATGAGATTTTATTTCCTAATATAGAAATGAAATTTAACATCTAAATGTTTCAAACTGGAAGAACAAAATAGATAAAAAAAAAAGAACTATAAATATATAAAATATTATATCAAGCAATAAAATATTCTTATAATCAGTACATGTAAAGAGCCAAAAAATAATTGAGTAAAGTAACAAAGTCAATTTACTCAAGTACTTTACACCACTGATATTATATTATAGACTTGCGGTGTGTTGTTTTGTGCCAAGCTGTGTGGAGACGATCTGATACTGTGAAAAGTTCAGAGATAAATCAAAGTAGAAATGGATTTGGAATTTGGTTCAGGAATTAGTTTGTTCTTTTTGTGTAAAGTGGGTGATTTGACAGCCATACTGTAATATACCAGCCCAGTCCTGTTATTGGAAATTTGTCTCTCTGTCCATTTTCAGCTAAATTATCCCATCTGTTATTCTTAATGTAGCTGCTTGAGATGCTGAGGACGAATGGCCACGAAAAATCAATCTACAGATACTGTCTGCTGCAGATCTTCCTAGATACCACGACAGTGTCATCACAGTCCAAATCCAGGCGGCAAAGATGTCAATCTAAAAGTGACACATCTGTGCCACTGCGATGAAGGCTGTTTTGATGCGTCTGAGATGTACAGACCTTGAACAACGGCATGTTTCGCTTCTTCTACTTTGTGCGTTGTCACATTGTCTAGGAATCTAAACAGGCATTAAGTGCAATTGCATTTATGATTAAATTCACTTGCATTGCCAGACAATCTATTATTTAGGCAAAGTTATGCTTCCCTGGAGATCAAACCGATAACCTCTGTGTTGCCACCGGCAGCTTTACTGATACCACTATTGTTTGATTTTTTTTTTTTTTTTTTTTTTTTTTTTTTTTTTGAGAAATATTATTAAATAACTAGGAACATTCTATAAAATGTTATTGTTTGGTCAAAACCCACAGGTAAAAATTAAATGACATAAAAATAACCAAAAAACAGGAATAGCATGAAACATTTCTTATAGTTGCCCAATATCTTACATACATTTACATTTTACTGAGCCAGACAACAAACAAAAGCCTTTACAACAAGCAAAAAAAAACAACAACATCATCATGCAAATACAAAAATGAAAATGATCTCAACAAAATACTGATGCAGAATTTTTCATAGCTTCACATTGTCATTTGTCTATTTATTCTTTTTTTGGCATTCTTAATCACCGATGTATCTATTAAGACATTTTTTTATTTTAAGAATAGAAGTGTATAATTTAAATTCATCACTATGTTCATTCCATAATTTTACACCAACAACTGAAACATCTCATTTTTACACACATATATTCTTACTCTATAAACAAATTTATATACAATACATACTAATATTTTTATTTTTTTTATCCCAATGTTATCTGGGCCGTCACTTCATCTTTTATTAAATAATCATGTAATGTCCTTTTGTATCTTGACTGCAACACAGTAAATCCTCCCTCTGAGACCCTTCTGCAAAATCTACTTCAGGCTATGTTTCTCCTTTTCTCTAGTTCAGACGACAAGAACTCGCTCTCCTTTTTTTATCTCTGTGTTTCTGTCTGTATCTATCTTCCCCAAATATTCCACCAGGGAGTAAAAAGCTGGATTTTGTGAGAGGGGAGTTTGCAGATTCCCAGAACCCCTTTTCTCTGCTCCATTTTTAAACCTTATTTATCTGATGCTAGGGGGGCATTTCTCTCATGTTACAGCATTATCAGGGTGATGCTGCGGTGTAAAAAGATCCAGAGGCGGCATGTCGTCCTGAAGTGCCCATCGCCTCAACGTATTGTTCAACTTTGCAGCCTGTAACGGCGAGATTATCGCCTGCCCTCCAGTTTCCTCATCTGAATGGCTCAGGTTCCCATTAGATTCTTGAGTGGTGATATGGCCAATTGAAAGACCATCCATCCATTTCCAATACTGCTTATACTCGCCATAGCTGCAGGAAATCTTGGGGCAAAGGCGAAGAGGCATTGTGATTAGAAACAGTCAACACACACACACACACACAAACACACACAAACGGACAGGTAGAGTTGCATCATAAGGACTTTTATACGTACCAGGAAAAACAAGTGGAATGTTTGATTTGAATCCAGAAGCCTAGCTGTGAAACTGAAGTGCTAGAAAAATACATTTTACGAACTTTCATCAGTGGGACTGACATCAAAATCAACGTCAGAAATTTTGTGTCAGTGGAAGTTCACCAATTCAAAAAGAGCAAAAGATGAGATGAATCTTGATTGTACGGCCTTTTGGAACAGAAGTTCCTCAAAAAATAAAATGGAAAATTGAATGGTCGGAACTGTGCCGTATATTTACTAGATAGTTGGAATGCACATGTTGTGGGTTTGATTCCTGGAAATCAGCAAGCAATGTAAGCTTCTTTAGATGGAAGTGTCTACTAAACGCATATATGTAATCTAATGGAAAGGGCTGATCCGCCGTCTTTTTTTATTCCGCACTGTAGTTTTAAACGATATTAAAACATTATACTTTTTGCTCTTTTCCTGGGAGTTATCTGCATTTTCAAGTCCGAGCGTTTTTGGAGTGTTTTTGCGGATGTGCTGCTCTTCCAAACCTGAAGTGATGTGAGAAGTAGGTCACTTGACGTTTTTTTCCCCACAATAATTTTCCCCACATGCTTGTTGTTGCATTGATCTCATCATGTGTGTCATTTCCAGTGGTTTCTATATTTTAACGAAGAGCTGCCTCAGTGTTTTATACCAAGTTGTTGTTTTACTGTATTTTGTCTTGCTTACAGTACGTTATCTGAGAGAGTTTAGAGAGATAAAATAACTTTTAATCCCACAATGGGGAAATTTCAATGGCAACTAAATGAATAATCATGATTTACTGAATGAATTGTATTAAACATGGCGGCACGTTTGACACTTGGTGTGAGTTCAAGGCCGGCCGGGGCCGTTCTGTGTTGAGTTTGCATGTTCTCCCCGTGCTTGCGTGGGTTTCCTCCGGGTTCTCCGGTTTCCCCCACAGTCCAAAAAAAAAACATGCGTTTCAGGCTAATTGGAATTGGAAAAATTGACCACATAGGTATGAGTGAGTGTGTGAATGTGTTTGTCCATGTGTCCCGCTCTGCCACCAATCCACCAATCCAGAGTGTGTATCCTGCCTCCGGCCTTAAGACGCTGAGATAGGCGCCAGCTCCCCGCGACCCTGTAAAGGATGAAGCGGTAGAAGATGACTGACTGACTGAATTGTATTAAACTATATTTAACATTTCAATATCAAGATTATTTTTATAGCACATTTCTCAGTACCAGATCAACGAAAAGCCACTATCCGGAATAAGAAAACACAGTCATTAAAAACGAAAAGTGTCCTTTGTTCGAGCAAGCTACAATAATGAAAGTGGCTAGGAAAACAAAATCTTTCTGGCGTGAGAGGAAATAAATCTAGGGAGAATCTGACTCTGGTGCCAGTCTCCTCTGGCATGCTAACATTACAAAGTCGTTGGTGAAGATGCATCCCGGATGGTGTGGTGGAAGTGAGGCGACTCCATCTATTGATCATGACGCAGTGGCACCAGATCTCCAGAAGGGACCAGGAGAGAGACATCACAGAGACGGAGATCCCGTTTGACGCTCCAGGAAGCCAGAAAGACGGGGCGGAGAAGAACTCATCCGAAGACTCCTTGGAGCAACATCATCACCATCCAGGTCGCATCAATGTAGATCAATCAGAACCTCAGCAGGGTATTGGAACGAGAAAAAAAAAGCTTTTAGCAACACGAAAGTCTCGAAGACAGTAATAATAGTTTAATTATAGTTTATTTATTATAATTTGACTGATAAATGATCTATGTCAGTAAAAATTTAAATTGTGCTCTGCTTTTAACCATTCAGTGAAGTTACACACACACACACACACACACACACACACACAGTGAAGGGAACACACGTAAACCCGGAGCAGTGGGCAGCTTTAAGCTGTGGCGCTGGAAGCACAACTGACACATGTACGAAAATGTATTTCCTTGGTGTGTTACATTGAAACAATCTACTGCTTTTCCTGGAAACAACACAGGTCTGTTCTGGAAATATGCTAAATTGATTAGTAGAACAGTTCTGGTGTGCCAAACCTCTAAGTTTTCAGCGAAATCAGAACGAGTTCACAGCGATAAGTCCGAAAGCAGGCTTTTTGCTTTTTGTTCTTCACATCAAGGCTGGTGTCACAGTCTGCTGTTAAGTTTTTTGTCCGCATTTGTTGTTTCAAAATTGGCTGTTATTCTTGGCTTTTTTCCAGAGTGGCCTTGGGTTTACTCAGCAGCGCAACATGTCTGGCTGCCTCATTACGGAGGCTGAATGGCTTCCTTTACCGGGGAAATACAACCACTGCATCCAACAAAGCAACGGCGAACTCATGTCAGAAAACAAATTTGCGTTTCAATGCACCAATTAATAAGACGAGCACATTTTCATAAATTCAAAACATTTATGATATTTTAATGACCGAAAAATGTGCAACAGCAGCAATATTCATTCTGAAAACCGCTCAGTGTATTTCAAGAAGATAAACGTAGCGTAATCTAAACACACACACTCATGGCAGTTTTAAATATTTCATTTGTGTCAATCTGCTCCGATCCTAATGACACATCTTCAAATATTCATCTTTTAGTTGTTTTAGAAGGTCATTATAATATGACAGAATAAAACATGCCTGATTAAGCAAAGGGATAGAGGCCGTAAAATCCACCAGATAGCTAATTAGAAGACTTCAGAGTTGCTATATGCCAGATCACACATCTCCTATACATCCCCGTTGAGGATCTTGGTCGACAATCAAGGACCCTTCAGTCCCACCGCATGAATATGTTAAATTGTTCATAGGCCGCCCCTTCAACTTCCTCCTCTTCACTGTAACGTTTAACTTTCACCGTCTGTCAATGTCACCGCCACTGACGGCTTTGACCTGAGATGACAAAATATCAACAAACAGGAGGCGAGACAAATCTGAGCGTGTCTTTTATTAGCCCCGGATTTTCGCTGGATTTATAGGGAATGAGATGTTAAGTGTCTCACCGCAGCTTCATTTTTGTGACGTCTTGCTACGTTTCAATCCAACTCTCCTCCTGATTGTGCTACTTTTCATCGTATGAGAGAGTTGGGATTTTGAGAAATAGCTTAGCAATGTTTGTGAAATTCCAGTTCGTCATCTTGATGTGTTACGGGAAATAGACATCTATCCATTATCTGAACCGTTTTTTTTTTTTCATTTCTGGGTCATGGGGACCCAATCCCAGCATCTCTGGGCCTGAGGGCTGGACACACCTCCTGGATTGGTGGCTGACCAATCACAGAGCTTGACACAGACACACATATTCACACCAATGAACAATTTTCCAGATTCCAGTTCACCAGCACGTTTTGGACTGTGTGAGGAAACTGGAAACCCGGAGGAGAGTCACACACGCATAGGGAGAAGATGCATTTGTGACACAGAAATCTCCTGACAAACCTCGAATTTGAGTCTCAAATGAGTTCCACACTACGCCACCATACACACTGGAAAACAAACTTGCTTTGCTTATTAGACACGTAGTTGTTTCTTATTCAATAGAGGCATTCCAATTCATTTTTCATCGCAGCGGCCTTTTAATCCTGGGCGAGCATGGCATCAATTGAAGATGTGCTGTAACGTAATGTGTTTTTTGGAATCAACACAGCTTTTCTTGTCCAGCTGGGAAAGGAAGTCCCAGTGGCTTCTGGACTTTATCAGAAATCAATTATAGGAGCACGCGGGGCCGAGCATACAGATGAACCTGTTCCTCTAGGCCAGGAAACAGGCCGCATTTACGCTCATTTCCAAGGCTTCGCACGGCGGCTGATTCGTTTGTTTGTAGCTTTTTTTCTAGTGCACACACAATTCTGTAAGACACATTTACATCTCTTACATCCCACTTTTTTGGAATGTGTAGCTCTCAAGAAATAATAAATGAGCCAATGTTTGTCCAAAAAAGTTTCACTTTCAACATTTGATATGCTTTCGACATTTTACTGTGAATAAAATATTAGATTATGACATTTCTAAATTAGGCCATTTTTTCACAGCAGAACATTTTGCTTTACTACAGTGATTATGTTTTTTTTTCTTAGCTTGTTGTTTGTCTAAAAGTGTGAAAAGTCTCGTGTGTGTGTGTGTGTGTGTGTGTGTGTGTGTGTGTGTGTGTGTGTGTGTCTTTAACAGAGAGAACATTTTGAACAAGAAAAACAGCTGTTAGTATTTCTTTACTTATGTTCCTTGTGTACATAGCCTTGAATATTATCTGCGGTACAGTGTGATGCAGTGCCACGTTTTGCTTTATTTCTCCGTCGTTCAGAGAGCCATGTATGTTCTAGTTGCCATTCTGACTAAAAATATCAGCAGCTTGAAGCACGACGTGGGAGTAAGTTATCAAGCTTTTAAATCACATGCACTCTCGGAGTGGAGTCGGGCCAATTATTGGCAGAGAATTGCGTTTCGGCTTTTACAACAGCTCCAACTGTGAAGACTCTGAAGTCCTCAAGTCTTATCATGTATCAATGAACAGAATAACTAGTAGTTGTTTGCGTTCCAATTGTTAGTGTGTTACTGCTTCTCACATGGGTGCTAAAAGGAACTCACCTACAATTACACTCTAGTGTTTTAACATAATATATTCAGCTTTGGCTCGTTGGACTGAACCAAGTGCCTGATGTTTGAAATATGAACTCAAATAATGCGTTATGTGTCCTGCTCTGTGATTGGTTGGCCATCAACCAAGGGTGTGTCCTGCCTTATGACCCAGAGATGCTGTGATTGGCTCCTGTGACTCAGAAATTAAAAAATGATTTGCAGAATGGACAAATATTTAAAACTATATACTTGTTCATAAATGTGCAATTTTAATCATTGTCTTACAGAAGCTACGACTTTGACATGACCTTGACCAGTGAGCAAGACAGTTGGCGACAGAGGACAGGAAAACAAACAGAAAATCCTAAAAAAGAATCAACATCACGGTTCTGATCGGATTCAATTCTTTATGTTACATTGGTACTGAAGACTGGAGAACGCCGTCTATCCCTTATTATAAGAGAGAAACAAATGTCATCATCATCGACGCAGTACTTTTGTGATACTACAGAACAAAAGTGAGTTCGAAATTGGATTGCAATCAAATTGGTATCATAATGGTAGACACTGTGTGTACTAACTGTAGGCGAAATGAAAAAAATGAAAATTGGAAACGAGCAGGAAATGGAATTCATGAACCTCAACCATCCGGCAGAAAATGCAGGTCCAATGATGCACTAGCTGGACTCATGAGAAGCCATCTCAGGAGGGTTTGTTTTTATAATGGAGGTTTAAACGGTGTCAGACACAGAGGAACCTCTATACACAGCTCGTGACAGCTCTGCGTCCCTGGAGAAGGCCCAGCGAGTGGTGCTAGGGCTGTTTGCCTCTGGTAAAGATGGAAATGCAGAGTGGAACAGCTGGTTGGAGCTCATGAAATCCACCATTGGGATCCAGAGCTGCCTATACATTTATTCTGGCCCTCTGCCATCTTTCCAAGCTGGCACCATTGCAGATATGCAGGACCGTGCGTTTAGCGACAGATGTAAACTTGGGTTTACTGCGCTGATCACTTGTGTTGAAACCATTGTGGATTGTTTTTTTCACCTTCACACACGGCGTATTTTTAGAATGTTGGCAGCTTTGTTGAACGCAGAGGTTGTTCCTTGACATTCCCGACCTCTTTTAAATACGCCGCTCTCCCAAAGAGACGTATTCCCATTTTTGTGCCGAGCCGTGATCAGTCGGGCATTTCAAAGGTGCAGTCAACCTTTGGCATTTTAGATTGAATAAAGCATCGCTTATCCATCTAAAACAGCAGGTCACCATCTCCCAAGAGCGTGACGAGCTTGTATCCGAGAAGCAGAGAGTTCATCTTTCTCCCTGTTTTTAAAAAAATAATGGGCCGCATTCTTTAGTAGCCGCACTATAGTGTGCTCCGTTCACTCTGCACATGTTGTTTTTGAGAGTGTTGTCTAGTGTGAAGCATAGCCAAGGTGCATTATGTCACAACGAAGGGAAGAGAAGATTTCCCAGCGGGCCACTGGATTGACATTTTACTGCCCGGTTTTCCACCCCCACCCCGGGTAAAGTGCAAAATATGCTGGCAATTCTCCACTTCCTGGCCTGGGGTCTTGTGTGGAGTTTAATGATAACTCTCACAATTGTTGTCTCTGGCTGAACTGGCTTTAACTAGGTTATTGGCGTAATGATCAGTTAGTATCGCCGGGGATTGGTTACAGATTAGGGATTGCGGTGGATTGATTCCTAGCATCTTCACATGGCCACTTTATAGGTTCACTGACCTTGAGCCACATCCATATTTGCACTTAAGGAATTACGTATATGGATGCTTTCTAGACTTCTAGGAATTCTAGAGTTTCTAGGAAATGCTGCACAATGCTGGATGTTGATAACAAGCTGTAAGATTAAAAAAATGGTGTAAATTAGATTATGAGAGACAAACTTTGGCAAATATAAGTCAGTTATGTGTGTATTTTCCAATGATTTTTTAATAATATAGTATATATATATATATATATATATATATATATATATATATATAGTTTACTATTTAGTAATAAAATGAAAAATAAAAAACATGTTTCAAATATTTATCAAATAAAATAAAAAATATATATCAAAAATGTATATCAAAATTGATATATAAACTTAAACGTTTGTATAGTGTTAAATGTGTGTATTTATGTTTATTAATCAATTGAAAATGGTATATTTATTTTATATACATTTGTATATTATGTATTATATATTGTATTTGTATATTGTTACTGTTAAATATATTGTAAAAAAAATAACAAAAACAATTGATACATGTTTTGCCCCACTCTAATTCTGCCGATTACATGTTTCTGTGTTTGTAAATATGAATACAAATAAAAACAAAAACAAGTTAATTAAACAATGGAGGGGGGGGGTGTTTTTTATTACTGTTTTAGTGTTAAACTAGTGTATTTTTGTGAAAAGGATTGAATCACTATGTGTTCTAGAGCATTGATCTCAGGATTGATAAATGAATTAATAACAAAAATGTCTGTTATCTGTGTTTCCACAGGCAAAATTCTGTTATTGTACTTCTTTATATTTATTTTATTGTTATTTTTTATATCAGCTCATGGCCTCAGAAACGTGACTATTGATCAAGACTAGATTTATTTGTTGGAATCACTGTTATTAACAGTGATTCCAACTCATATGGCACATAAAAATCTATTGACCCACCAACACCAACAGAATTACACCCATAATTCCTCTCCATCGATCACGTATTGATTTCAAGTAATGCCATCATTAGTCCCTTTCAATTAGACATTAAGGGATTCGTTTCAATAATGAAAGCTGCAGACTCTCCATCGATGTAAAGATTATTGAGTGTTCTGGCTCCCGACAGGCTGAATCTCACTGTCCTTTCAATGCGCTGCATTCATTCGTTTCAGGTTCTTCTGTCTGCGATTCATTCCGCTTGTTTGGAAAATTACTAGTACACATTTTACCCATTAAAAAATCCTTTATCTCAGAGAGATAATACAGCTGCTTGTGAGTCACATACTTCACACTGATGCCTTCACCTACAGCCCACTGCGATTGAAAGAGCTTCTCCTCGGCCAGACTGGGAATCAGATAAAGCCCACCACTTACAGGCAGACGTTAGTGCTGCCAGTTTTCTTTCTTTCTTTCTTTCTTTCTTTCTTTCTTTCTTTCTTTCTTTCTTTCTTTCTTTCTTTCTTTCTTTCTTTCTTTCTTTCTTTCTTTCTTTCTTTCTTTCTTTCATTCTTCGTCACTTTGTAATCCCCCTTAGCTTGAAAATACATCCCGAAACTTCAGTTTGGCTTCTTTCTTTCTTTCTTTTTTCACTTTCATGAACACCCTTAGCTTGAAAATGCATCCCGGAACCTCAGTTTGGAATTTACATTTCTGCTTTCAGCATATGCTTTTATTTAAAGTAATTTCTATTGCACAACATTATGTGAAATATAAGTACCGTGGAAAATAAGCTTTATATTTTTGTTTTTTTGAAGAGCCTTTTAAAAATTTGCTTCAGAAAGTTGTCTTTTTAAAGTGTGCATTTTTTATTTTTTTATCAGGCGCCATGATGCTTTGTTATATTTTCATATATAATTTATCTTTTTTTTCTATTTTATAAGCATTTAGCAAGTTCATCTATGTTTATCTACAACTATTTAAAAGGTTTTGTAAAACTCACATCAAATCACACTTTGGTGCTTTTTCCCCGCACCCTCACTCTAGTTAAACGCAAGTGTAAGAACTCGAATTCCCTCTAGATTCTTCAATCTCGCAGTCAACGCAGCCCTGGATGTGCGCTGCCGCCTGAGAAAAGACCCCCGGGCCAAGAATGGCAGTTCCTTGAAGCCTTCGCTCACCTCAACCGCTCGGCGAATAAATAAATCACATGTTAAAATATTTAGACGGGTTACAGACAGCAGAGCTCCACTAATTTTACACACCGTTTTTAAGCCCACATTGCAGAGCGCTAACACACAGCGCACGCGTCTGCTTTAATAGAATAGTGTGTGTTTAATCTCTTTGTAATGACGATCCCACTTAGCAGTAATTCTTGACTCACTGTCGGCCCCTGCAGTGTTACCTGGGCCTTATTTATTCATGCAATGGCAGTGGAGTCACAAGGGAAGTATGAGCGCCGGTTTACCAGAACAGCAAAGGCTTTAGGCTACGTCCCAACTCCATCCCCTGCTCCCTTCCCTGCTGCGTACAATGACCTGTAACTGTAAACGCCCCGTGCCATCCCGCCTCACCATGGCGTCTGGCAAGACTTCTGCACCTGCATCTTAATGAGAGATCTTCTCTGTCCAAAGCCGGACCGGACCTGTCATGTCGGAGCGCCCGACTCCTGCCGAGCCTCCTGCGCTGTGTAATTGATTCACTCTCTTCCAGCCAAGGGTACGTTTAAGAGTTAATTTGTCAACTGCAGTGGGGTGGCGTCCGGTTGCCTGTGTTGGCATTAGTGTGATGCCCACGCAGCAGGAACAGATGGGGTTCAGATGTGGTTTGTTAATCATGCGGAAAAAAGGTGCCATTCTGGCTTTCTGGGTTGCATTTAGTCTGCCCCTTTTTTTTTTTTAGCTTTTTTTTGTACATTTTGCATTGATATTTTGAATAAATCATGTTTTTGATATATATATATATATATATATATATATAATATATATATATTATTTTTATTTTTTTTTTTTTTGTCTAATGTTGATGATTTCATGTAATCACCTCTGAAAATCCCATCCCGTATTTTTCTCAGTATTTTTCTCATCCGCATTTTAGTATGGTACACAATTTAAAACGTCAATTTTTTTCACTAATAAGGTGCACATGTTTTATGTGTCAAAAGCGACAGCCCTTTCACATGGCAAAAAACAATAGATGTGTTGGTGACTTTTTAGTTTTTTTAAATTGTTTAGCCATGTATTTGTGAGAGTATTTCTCTGTCTGTGAAGTCTGGCTTTAGGTCCATGTTGATTCGGCAGCATCAGAGCATCCAGCAGAACTCCAGGCTCTTGTTTGTCTCGCTTCCGTCATTCCTCTCCCTTTTCTGAAGAGCCTCATCATTAAACTCTTTGAACTACCTCTGAAACATCCGGGTGAAAAAAATTGCCTACGCTTTTACTCGTTTTAATGAATGGCAAACAAAAGCTTTTTCCGAGACAATCACACAGCCGGTTTGGGCTCAATGCTTGAGGTTAAAGGTCACTTACTGCACTGCTTTCAGTGGCTTGACTTCCACAACACATTTCACTTTGCACTGCTGTTAAAAAGTCTTATAAAAGTGTTTTTTTTTTTTTTTTTTTTTTTT